>OZ023239.1:23850096-23993178 GCA_964006365.1 Trididemnum miniatum
ATCGAAAGTTTATCTTTGGAGCCCCAAAATTTTGACCTTATCACTGAATAAAAAGTAGGTTTCATCGCGATGGTATGCCCATCTATACATCAAAAACTTATCCATAATCACGGAGATCAGTATTTCAAAAAATGCTCGATAACTAGATTCAGTTAGAGCGAATATGCAATATCATCACAGTTAAAAAGTAAAATTCATTAAACCCAACAGTCTGTTCCAGCCAGCACACAGTGCTAGTTACGGTTCATACGTAGATTTGTGAGGCGCAGTGTCTTAGTGAGCTAATTAATTTTACTTTCATTTTTTAAACCTCTACTTGTTTTTAGATAGGCCCATATACCCCTGATGATCCCTTTTGGGTTAATAAATTTTACTAAAACTTATCCGGTAAAAATACGAAATTTAATTTTGTTTCAGTCAATTGCGACATAGCTAAATATTTCATTTCGGTAACTTTTCATTTTTGTCTCAGAAATTGTTCAAAAACTAGTTGCTAAGTTGTCACAAACGTTCCTCGTCTTCATCTCCATAAGAATGGTTGCGGATTAAGTCGCTCAAATCTTTCATAGCTGTGCAAAAAAAGCTGGAAAAATGTGATTTGTAGACTGCAGAACCACATTCATTTCAGAATGTTTGCATTGTTTTTGTCCCATACTTGCATTTTTTAAGATTGTGTTTTATCCCACCATCTTCCAGATTTTCTAATTTTGTTAGCGATTTTTGATCTGCTGTAGCTTTGCTATTTAATACGTACCAGCCAAGAAAATGTTTCGCGTTCGCATTGGCCACAGAGCTGAAAAACTATTTCATGCCCTCCACGCCTTCTGTATAAAAAAACAGCAACATGGTATGCTTTTTCAAATTAATTACTTACGAAGTGGCATAACACCAGCCAAAACAGTTTGATAAAATTAGTACCATATTACAAATGCTCTTTCACCAGGAAATCATACGTTATTCCTAGTCAGGTTATTTATCCACCTGCATGTAGAGTTTTGTAGACTTGTAGAAAACCACTAACCAACTAAATTCTTTACAAAATGTCTAGTAAAGATGCAACTTTCCTGATATCTTTACATGCTACGGTTAATAAACTTACCCATAGACACGTAAGAAAACAAGTACGGTTGTACAGGAATCGAATACTTCAATTTCTGCTAGCTAGGACGCTTGGACCATTGCGAGGAATGTGTCAGAAAACAATTACTGGTGGAAAATGGAAGAGACCCAGCGTAGGCTACTCTGTTTTTTCGTGATCAGAAAGCTATTGCTGAGTCGCAGTCGCAATTGCGTAAAAACAAACTACTCATGTGCTGCAAAACACATTACGACCATAGAGCTCTCTTGAAAATTTATGTCTGTTTCATTAAGGAGGCGTGCCCCTCAGGTTAGGAACCATTGCTTCGTACGTATTTTGCTACGTTTTTAAATATTAATTTAATTAACGTTTTTCAATAAAATTATTTAACCAGTTGATGTTAGTGTATTTATTCGGTGGAAAAGTTGAAGTGCAAACAACAAAATTGATGTCCCAGATTTATATTTTAGCACTGTGGCCAATACGGAGACTCTTGCTTGCCTTGAATATATGCCATAACTACTTCAATAGTCGTGAATAAAGTTTGGTCATAATTTGATAATGTGGAAAATGGTGGGATAAAGCTCAATCTTAAAAAATGCAAATATAGGACAAAAACAGTGCAAACATTCCGAAGTCAATGTGGTTCTGCAGTCTTATTACATTTTTCCAGCATCTTGCAATTTTTTTTGCACAGCTATGAAAGATTTGAGCAACTGAATCAACAACAATTCTCATGGAGATGAAGACAAAGAACGTTTGTGACAACTTGGCGACTATTTTTTGACTATTTCTAAGACCAAAATGAAAAGTTACCGAAATGAAATATTCAGCAATGTCGCTAATAACTGAAACGAAAGTAAATTTCATATTTCCACCGGACAAGTTTTATTTTAGGGCTCCAGAGATTAACCTTCGTTAATATTTTGTTTCGTTTATGTCTCGCGATCCGCTAAACTTTTGGGCAAAAACATGATAAATTTAGCAATTAGAACTAAACAGCGAAACAAAAAAATATTATATTATGCATTTTATAGTAGGCTAAATAAGCGAAAACTTGATTGACTATCGTGAAATAAATTTAGATAATATTTTAGCATTATTTTCAGGGTTTATGGAAATAATCGAACGTGGTAATCCAATTTATCAATTAAACCTGGTAATCCTCCATTGATTAAAGTAGAATTAACTCAACTTCGAGATACAAAGTTACAAACAAATTAACTAAGTGATTGATGAAACCAATATTAAACTTACCCGTGGGTTTTTCGTAAGTGTGGTTCAGTTCACAAAAAATTGCTAACTTTGGGGTGCTTGCAACTGAAGCCTTTTATATCTCTATATCCAAATATGAAACCCTCTATATCCTTATACCTCGCACTAAATATTTGCAATCTGTTCAAAGAATACAGCGAAAGAAACGTATTCCAACATAAAATAGCCCAAATGCCATGCAATTTCATAGGGAAATCAGTCATGCGGAACCCGCATTGTCTGAAAAAGCATCTAAAAGTAACCATGCGTCGTTGTATATTGGCGCGTTATTTTGTCTGTGTTCATCGCAAAAGCGTCCAAATATTTTCATTTTGTGGGTAAGAAACTACTTTCCTGCTGGAACAAGTTTTATTGATTTGCTTCTATAAATTTAGATGCTATAGCTTAGTGGTTCTCAAACTTGCCGGAAGTATCGAACCCAACAGGTGTTATGCAAGCATACATCGAACCCTTAATTATAACCAGGAGCGGATCCAGAAAATTTTAGAGGGGGGATGCAGTTTTGAATTAGGTTGAATGTTAAATGAGTGCAAAGACGTTAGACGTCTAAACCGGAAAAGGGCATAAGCTCTTTGAAAATGTTTCACGTCAGGGGCGTATTCAGAATATTCTTAAGGCGGTGGAGGGTGGCATAAAATTTTTACATATTTTAAGCGTATTTTTTTTCCGGAAAGTTAATTTGAAGCAAATTGAGGAACAAAAATATGGCTCTAGGGGGGTCCGGGGGTATGCTTTCCCGGAAAGTTTTCAAAAATCTAGACACTGTAATGGCCATTTTAGCGCTTTTTGAACAATTTTTATGGCAAATTCTGTTTAATTTTTTTGCCTCTAACTCTAAGTCCTTCACCAAATATGATGCATTTTGTTCGCACATTTTTGATTTATGCGTGCTTAAGGCGTAAAGATGATTGTTATCAAATAGGTTTGAAATTATGGAAAAATTGTATTCATCAAAAGCAGCGTTGAAAGAGTATGGTGGGGGGATGCATCATTCCACGCAGAGATAGTCATTTACTACAACTGTATGCCCTTTTGCAAAAACTTATTCTGATCTTAGCCGAACCCCTGCTACAGCCTCACCAAACCCCTGGGGTTCGGTCGAACCCAGTTTAAGAACCACAGCTATAGCTTAAGTAATGCACCCCGACTACAAAAAAATTGAACAAAATCAAGTTCAAACTCAAATATCATGACGTCATAATGAATTAAACTTGAAATTTTTTCGTTAAATATATTTCGTATTTTTTCTTCTTTCGTTTAAGCCCAAAATGAGAGCTCTACTGCGACTATAAAGGACAAAAACTACTTTTATAGGGTAAGTAACTTGTTGTGCCAGCTCAACGGTTTTACCCCCTTCAGCCCTTCACCCTGGCCACACCCACCACCACTGACCCGGCAGAAATCTGATTTCGTGCATGATTTGAAGTACTTAAAACGATAATAGGGATAAAAATTGGTAAGCTTCCAGCTAGGCTCAGACCTCTGGGCTGCCGGACTAGTTTTTTACATGCTGATTTTTTTATATAATAAGCCCACCGTCTGTTAACTCAATTGTTAAGTGCACACGCTAGCGGTGCGGGAGGCCAGGGGTTCGATTCCCGGGTCAGTCAAATCGGCATAATCTCGCTTAAGGCTCGCCACCGTTGCGACGTATCTTTGGAGCTATGCAGCCCAGGCGTTAAGCCGCGGAGGTGGGCTCGCCACTTGTTACACGCTTCGGCGTAATACCGCTGATGCAATAAAGATTTCGATTTTTTGAATTGATTTTTTTTATATTACATGTGTTTTATATAGTTTGTGTTGTGATGGCTATTATTTATCACAAATGCAAAGCTAGACTTGAAAGAAGTTGGTTTTATAATGTGCAGTTGGAATTTTTCGGTAAAGGAAACAATGTGGCGTTAAATTACGATAATACAAAAGCAACTATGGCATTTCTTTTTGATCGCAGGCTTCGTTCAGCGCATAACTTAAAAGTTATTTAGTTTTTGTAATCTTTTTGCAAAACCCGCTAATAATTGTGCATTTTTTATGTTTTTCAAGTTTGGCTATAAAGTGTTTTAAAATGAAGGGCAGTGGTGAGCTGCACGAAAGCATCTAGCTAACGTTTGGGTAAACGCACGCATCAGCACCGTGATTAAAATGACAGTTAACCACTCTATAGAAATCAAACGCATACTCAGTTGACTGTGAATACAATGCACCAATCTACAAAACACACTACAATGCAAATTACAAATTACAACAATAATGACTGAAGAGTCTCATAAGGACGAAACGCGTCGCGAGGATGAGGCTTCGGTGAGTCATTATTGTTGTAATTTGTAATTTGCATTGTAATGTGTTTTGTAGATTGGTGCACAACTGAGTATGCATTTGATTTCTACAGAGTGATTAACTGTCATTATAAAGTGTTTCAAAATCTGGCAAAATTGCAGCGAATACTTTAGTTGATAGTACATTGCACCTTAATAAGTGCACTGACCAAATCTTATTTACACTACAAACTGTATTTTTTTTGCTTTTTCACAAATAATGTCAAAGATGATCGTTGTTGTCCAGAGTTGGACAAAGTAGTCAAAAAAACTCCTTAAGTAAAAGTATTGCTACTTACTCAAAAATAGCGTTTAAGTAGAAGTATGGCAAAACATTACTACTTAAATAATAAAAGTAGAAAGTAATTTCGGATTTCACGTGTTTGTTTACTACTCGAAGGTATGCTGTTGTAACGCTTACAATCAGTGTTCAAGTAAAGAAACGCTATTCATAAAATATAATTGTTATTGTTACTTTTAGATTACATCGAAGCGTGTTACGATTTATTGCACCTTCATCACAGAGACTGTAATTACAAATTAACAGACTTCAGTTTTGCGTCCTGTCCGCACATGTTTTCGATAAGCAAAGTTGCCAAAATAATTAGACAAAAGAAAACTTCAAATCGTTATCAAATCAATGAAAAGGAATGACTAGGTATCTACTTCTACTTTGTAGAAAATTTATAACTACTCAAGTAGCGTTATTCCAAGAGAATTTCACTTGAAGTAAAAGTAGAAGTATCGGAAATGAAAAATACTTAAGTAAGTCGTTCGTTACTAAAAATACTACTTAAGTAGTCTACTTAAGTAGAACTAATTCGTTACTGACCAACTCTGGTGATGTTTCCATGCTAATATGGGTTTAAATCTAAAATATCAACGGTGCATGCAATCCTTGACATAACCACTACAAGCCTAGACAATACTGATAAAAAAAAGATTTACTAAACTTGTCCGGTTAGATTTAACCAAAGCGTTTGACGCAGTCAACTCCAGCATTTTACTACATAAGCTGTAGAACATTATGGTATTTTGTGGAGTTATTAATGACTTCTGCCATTTTTATCTCAACACCAGAAGTCAATTTCTTTCAATTAATAACTTCAACTTCTCTAATTTGTTTCAATTAATATCTCCAACTCCTCTTATAAACTTATTCACATAGGAGTCTCGCAGGGACCAACTCTTGGTCCCCTTTTCTTTTTCCTTTACATTAAGTAGGTTATGTCTGTTTGCTGATGCTACTTGCATGCTGGCTGGTGCTTCAAACATTGATGACTTACACCACCAACTTAACTCAGAAATCACCAAAATTTGCAAATGGATGACAGCTAATAAATTAATCCCAACCACAAAAATCTTAAGCATTAATAATCTCCTAAACTAAAGTCTCCTACAATAAACTTGCAACTGCATGCCCTGCAGGAACGATTAAGACTGTAAATAAAGCGAAATACCTGGGAGTAATTTTACACAATCAATTGAATTTTAAGATTATGTCAAAATAGAGGAACCTAAAGTAGCAAACACAGTGGGTACCTTGAATAAACTACGTTGTTTTTTGCCTGAATCTGCAAAATCACAACTTTATTATTCCCGTGTTCATTCGAATTTCATATATGATCTGGCCACCTGAGGAAATACTTTTCCAACTTACCGTACTTATATAAACTTGGTCAAACTAGAAATTGCTAAAATAGTTCATACTTACCGTAACAATTGCTTACATCAGACCTTTGATCAGTACACAAAACTCGTCAAGCTAAACCTGGGTTTATTTTTTTGATGTAAAATTTTGGATAAATGTCCAACTTTGCTCAAAAAATTTCGGACATCCAAAAGTTTTTTCGGCAAGATTTATGAACGAACGAATTTGCAAGTTTACTAAATCGAATGTTAATAATCACTGCACTTATCACCGTCTAATACATTTTTTTGGAGAAATATCAGTTGCTAAATAAAGTTCAATCCGATTTCGACAAAATTCGTCAACAATACAGGCAATCAGTAAGAAATATGATGAAATAATTCAAAATATTGATCAACATCTTTATACGTTATTAAAGCAAACAGTTCTTCTGGTGTAAGGATTGAAACTGAACTGGAATGATAAACTCTGAAAAAGGAGACTAACTGTTCAAATTCAGTTTAATAGATCTACCTGATGTATTGCAATTAGTGTCAGATTTGCTTTTGAATGATAATTTGTTATCAGAACGCACTAAATTATGGAGGCTCTCAAATTATGTCTTCATTCCACCATCTTTTCTTTCAATTCTGTTCTTTACCGCCTAACCTTTGATGCACCTATGGGCTCTTGCATATCTCCAGTTATAGCTAATATCTTCATGGAGAGTGTTGAACGATCAGCTATCGATTCCTTTCAAGAACCACCTAGAGTTTGGGTAAGGTATGTAGATGACATCTTTTGTGTCATCAAAGTTTCAGTTATAGATGATTTTTTACATCATATTAATGGAATTTCGCCAACTATCAAATTCACTGTGGAGATCGAAGAGAACTGCTCCTTGGCCTTTTTGGATGTTAAGGTTTCTCGCAATTTGAACAACACACTCTGGACTAATATCTATCAGAAACCTACACACACAAATAGGTATTTACAATTTGATTCTCACCATCCCATTCACCAAAAATTAGCAGTCTCCAGAAGCTTATACAATAATAGACTTGACACTCACGTTAGCAACCCTGACAACAGAAGATTGCAATGCAGCCTCATAAAAAATACTTTACCTCTTAATGGATCCCTTTGAACCATTATAATTACCAGAGTATCGATGCCAATACACCTATTCCGATTTCACAACCCCCTGCAAAATCTGTTACTACCTTGCCTTACATCAAAGGTGTATCTGACAAGATTAAACACGTTTTTGATGGAGTTGGAGTGAAGGTGGCTTTGAAACCTTTACTAACCATTGGTAAATTTCTTCTTTCTCTGAAAGACCCCTTGGTTGCAGGAGAAAAATCTTGTTTGGTGTACCAGGTTCCTTGTAAATATTGCAGTTTCATATACATTGGACAGACTGAACGAGATCTTAAATCTCGAGTATGTGAACACCAAAAAGCCATCGAATTCCAACGTCTTGAGAAATCGGCTCTTTGCGAACACTCCATTTCGTTAAATCATACTATCAATTGGTCTGAAGTTAAAATTCTTAAAACGGAAACTGACTATTCCAAACGATTATTTGCTGAAAGTTGGTTCATCAATGAGAAGCCAGAAGTGATGAACAGAAATGACGGCCACGCTTTTCCTTTGGTTTATAAGAAGCTGCTTAAAAGCTAATTTTTCTTCTTACTTTTTGATTCCCTTATTTCAAATTTCAAGTTTCTACATTCCAATTGTGATTCTACCATAATTTCTTTTTTCATCTCTGGCGATTTAATGCATTATTTTTCCGTTTGTCTATTCTTCAGTATCCGTACCGATATTTTGACGTAATTTGTTATTTTGACGTAATGTTTTTCCTTATTTGGTAATAATGTGCTCATTAGAAATAATTTGAATTTGCCTAGTTATTCTACTGTTTTGTGGGATCATTTCGAGTGTCTCTAAAGAAGCTAGTTGTTTTGACCAGCGAAACGTCAGATCTATTAAACTGAATTTGAACAGTTAGTCTCCTTTTTCAGAGTTTATCAGTCCAGTTCAGTTTCAATCCATACACCAGAAGAACTGTTTGCTTTAATATCAAATATGCCTGGTGTACAACTCCATTACATATCTTTATACGTGTTGTATTTTTCTCGACTTATCTAAAACCTTCGATACTGTTTACCATGACATTTTGCTTGAAAAGTTATACCATTCGTTAGCCATTAGAGGCATCCCTCATGAACTGCTATGGAGCTACCCAACAGATAGACTTCAATGCACTGTAGTGGCAAATTCTGTATCAAGACTTCCCAGTACACCACAGTTCAATACAACTCTATTTGCTAATGATACTTTTTTGAAGCTGGCTGACAAAAATTTAGATATACTTGAAACAAAAGTAAATGAACAAATTCAGCATGTTGACTACAGCTCAGATGGCCGAGTGGTATGGAGCGTCTGTCTCATGAGCTGTAGACTCGGGTTTGATTCCGAGTCGAGTCAAACCAATGACTTTAAAATTGGTATTCACAGCTTCCCTGCTTAACGCTCAGCATTAAAGGGACAGTGTGGAGAGCAAGCGGCAAGTTTACTTGTTGTGCCGTTGGGAAAGGCACTTAGCGGGATTCCCTCATCTTGATGTGGTAGACAGGTGGCTGGCCACTCCTGAGCGAGCTCGTATAGCGCATTGATCGCTTTCTCGTGATAGGAGAATAAATATGCAACTAACTAACTATTGGCTTCGCAAAAATAAATTGTATTTAAATTATCCAAAAACAAATTTTTTTTGATGAACAAATACCCTCAAAAAAAGGTGAATGAAAATTTTGGTATCCGCCTAAATGATAAGTATATGGAGCGTTCTTCTTGGGCTTGCTCATTTTTGACATTTTAAACTGGTCTTCCCATATACAGCATTTGTCTCATCAGCTTGCTCGTCTCTCAGGCATTTTCTACAGATTACGCAATTATGTTAAAAAAGAAACACTTCGTATGCTTTATCAGTTTATCACAGCCTTGTAAGTACAGTAGTAGAATACAATATGGTATTATTGTGTGGGGGACGGCTAACCAAACTCATTCAGAATGTGCACGAGTTAGATTGAATAAAATATTGAGGATAATTTTGTCATGTGGAATTGAAACCCCAATTACCAAAATGTACAGTACCTTACAATTTCTGAAAACTGACGACATATACGAATTTGACCTCTACAAATTCATGCATCAGTTACATCATGGTGAATTACCCGAAGTATTTTAAAAATCGTTCACAAAACTAGCCTCTGTTTATGCCCACAATACTAGATTCAAGCAATCTGCCTTTTATGCTTTATCGCGTGTTAACATGAGCTTTTGCAAAAAACAACTTTTTCATAGATAGAGGGACCAAATTATGGTGCAAATTGAACAGCAACTATATTTTGTTGTTGCATATCTATCCTTCTATTACGAGAAAGCGATCAATGCGCTATACGAGCTCGCTTAGGAGTTGCCAGCCATCTGTCTACCACACCAAGATGGGAAAATCCCGCATGTGCCTTTCCCAACGGCACAAGTAAACTTGCTGGCATGTTCTTCACACTGTCCCTTTAATGCTGAGCGTCAAGCAGGGAAGCTGTGAATACCAATTTTAAAGTCATTGGTTTGACCCGACTCGGAATGAAACCCAAGTCTACTGCTCCAGAGGCGGGCACTCGTACCACTCGGCCATCTGAGCTGTTAATCTGAGCTCGGCCACTGGCCATCTGAGCTAGAAAAGCATACACTGGACTTCCTGTGAAAAAATATTAAAAAAATATCTTTTGGATCGCTATTGACATCATTATAAATTCGTGGTCACACGAGGCGAGTTCTCGCGCGAGAGAATTTCTCCGTGTGACCACTACTCGCAACAAAACATCACTTGTGCGAGTAGAAATTTACTCGCGCGAGTAGAGTTGAACATGTTCAACTTTACTCGCGTGAATAGCAAGAAAAATCCCCGTTTGCTACCAAAACTCATTATGACGTAACAGTTCCAATGTTCGAAATAGAAAAAACCTAGCGTAGAAAACTAAATTACTGTAGAAGCTTACAGCTGATTCTGAAATTGCGATTTTCTTGGATATTTTTCGTAATTTTGAGGGCTTGTGTACAGGGCCGGCACCAGGGGGGGGGGGGGGGGCAGGAGCCTGCCCCCCCAATTGACATGCTCAGTTCCTCCAATTAACAAGCTTACTCTTTTGAGGACAGCGGCTTTTGTGCTATATTTTAAACTTTTGTGCCCCCCTTGATAAACGCTTGGCCCCCTAAGTCGACTGCTCTGGCGCCGGCTCTGCTTGTGGAATACGAGCCATCACAGAATCACTGCAATAAAAATGCCAAGGAAGCGAAATGATGTTGGTCTCGTGTTAAATGATGTGCTAAAAACAAAATTAAAAATATGAAAATTAGTTATAGGGGGAAGCGCAGAGCCGGCGCCACAGCAGTCGACTTAGGGGGGCCAAGCGTTTATCAGAGGGGGCGAAAGTTTGAAATTAAATACAAAAGCCACTGTTTTCAAAGGAGTAAGCTCGTTGATTGGGGGGGCTAGGCCCCCCTTGGCGCTGGCCCAGGGGAAGTCAATAAAATTAGAAAATTTATGAAAAGCGGCATGAGCGCAGCCGCAGGTGAAGTCTACCCACCCAAGCTAACGTTACTCGCAGCTTAAAACTCGCGCGTGTAACTCACCCTGTGTGACCACTTTTGCGAGCAATTACTCACGCGAGTAACTCACCTCATGTGACCACGGCTTAAGATAGTCCTACAAATTAACATTAAATTGCATTTCGAAGTATTAAGGAACCTTTTTTTTATGTACTTTTGCCGAAGTGACAGCTATTGCTTTCGTTTGTGTCTTTGTACTATCCCCAACTTGTATTGTATTACTTCTATCGTATTGTACAACCATTAACTTGTACTTTTTTTCTATTTTCATTTTTTTATAACTCTGTTAATTGCATTCGTGACAGGGAGCATCTTGACGCGTTAACCTCACGGCTTTTCGGTGCTTCCTGCCATTGTGCACAAATTATTGTATCGCGTAACTGTGTTATTAACTTATTATTATGTGTAATCGTTATTTTGTGAAACGTGTAATGGCAAAAAAAAATACCTCTCTCTCATAAAAACACGAGACTAATTTGAAAACGAAACTCTAATCACGTTTATTTTTGTTTTTCGTCACTGTTCTTCTCGTTCCATGTTCAATTTTTAACACTAAGTGTCACCTCGATTAACCGAACCGATTTTATACGAAAATCTTCTTTAAATTAATTTCTTCCGAAGACGCAATAATTACCCTCATTTTTCAAAAATCTATTTTAGCTCAATAGTTCGCAACTTGACTCGCAATATCAAAAGCAATAAATTCTTTCAAGTTGTCACTAAAGTCTCGAGGGAGTCCAAATCACAAAGCCTGTGCGTGATATCGCAGTAGCCACAATCAGTGGCGTACGCAGAATTTTTTAATGAGGGGTTCAGAGACATCACATCGTGATGACGTAAAGATACCACAATTACAGTATATAGTTCAGAGGTTTAAGTGCATCGGACTGTAATGTTTCTAGTCTATAAATCATTGCGCAATTGCAGCTACAGCCATGATTAAGCTACATAATGCCATAACGAAGGAAACAATCCAGATATTTTATGCACACTGTTGCTTGATTCTTTGCGCTTCATTTAAGGAGAAAAAAGATTCACAGAAGCTCAACTAGTCAAGCAATGGAAAAAAACATACTGAAAAAATTTTAATTGACCTCATTTTTGGGCCATAGGAAGGTTAACTGACCAAAGTAAGCTAGCTTTCGCAACGTCACAAACAGGGTGTAGCCAGGTAGGTAAAACAGGTAATTGCTTCCCCCCCAAAAGAAATTTTTTCTAGAACCAACATTGATATAAGCAGCACTATACACATTTACTATGCGCTCATTATAAAAGAGGGCAGTTTTTTCTGTCTTGAGAAGTGACAGTGGAGCATGAGAAAAAAACTGCTCTCCCTACCGAAGCATTTTTTAAGCTACAAAATACTAAGCGCGAGAGGAATCTCTAATCATGCGATTAAGGTCAAAAACAGCGTCGATATTATGTAAGCATTTTTCACCCTAATCACAGCGTCGATACCATCAGATACTCTCAACTCTCAAGCACATAATCGGGGTGTCTGGGAAACGGAGTAGGCTAATCCAGCTTCTGAGACAATTACGATATGCAAAAACAATTTTGCCTCTCCCCGCCCCGCCTCTGGGCCTCTATAAATCTTTCCTTGGTCTAATCTTCCTTGGCAGTAATTTTACTTTATTTGTAGCCCTCAGTGCAGTGTCAATTTAGATTTTTAAATTTTAATAATTATTTAACAAACCGGCTGGTTGTAGCGCAGTGTTAAAAATGTCGTTATTGATGCGGAAGGTCCCAGGTTCTCCGTTCCCAGGCCGGTCAAATCAGACATAGTATATTACCAACGGCTCGCCACTGCTGCGACGCTTCTTTGGAACCGCGTTGTCCAGGCGCTAAGCCGCGAGGTTGAGCTCCGCCACTCTCTAACACGCTTTGGTACAGCAGAGAGTTTAATGCAGAGGTTCCCAACCTTTTTTAGTCACGGACCCCCTTTTCAATAATTATTAAGCTTATGGACCCCTGCATTTTTATGATCAACCTTAAATACAGTAGTTTGATAAACCACGCTTACTTTTGCATTGTCAGTGACATGGCCTAGCGGTACCGCGCGTAGGTGACAGATCCCGCGTGACGGGTTCGATTCAAGGCTGGAGCCGATCGCATTTGACATATATAACGGGTGGCTGCTAACTCGAAGAGTGCAAGCTCACTTCGCAGTCTCCCTCAATCACTGTTGAATTTTCAGTTCAATATAATTTGAAAATAACCTTAGTCAGTTAGTTAACAACTTAAAATGCAATATTGTACGTCGAATCAAACAACAAACTGCTTAATTATAAGTTTATACCACATTACTAGGGCGATTTTTCACATTACCACATTACCTAAAAATCTCAAAAAATTGGCTTTATTTTATCAAAAAATTGACTTTATTGACCTAACGAAACAATGAAATGAAAGAACCAGTCCATAAGAAAAAAAACCACCAAAGTCACTTCAGTTAGTGCTTAGATTATAAGGTACGCACATATAATGCCGCACGTTTTCTGGCAGAAAGTTTAATTGCGTAATTGCGCAGAATCCAGAGTCGTATTCAAGTGTTTTGCTATTCGCTGTATTGCAATCTTTGTAACATCAAAGTATGTTTGAATAACTAATGCATTGTCTTTTCAATTCTAATGTTTTTGACTACCGATACGTAGCGACAAAAATATGCAACAAATGAAAACACGACGAAAAGCTTATTTTATCATACACGAATTTTGCCAAAATTGCAATCTCGCAAAGCTGTCTGAACGGATCTTCACAATCAAATCAATGAAATTACATCAAACATTATATTAATAAATTAAGCATGTGTAAAACTGTAATACCGATAACAGTCTGGCGACAGCATACACCTCCCTGGTGCCATCAACAGTAACGAACTTCTATCTCTCAATTATCTGAGTCATCTCTTTTTGAGTATAAAGTAGAAATGCGCAAAAAAAGCAAGAAAGCAAAAATTGACCTAATAAAAAAAAATTGATCTAAACAACAAAAAATTGACATTTATTGACTTTATAACTTCATCAATACTGATCCTACGACCGTGAAATTTTGTTTCCACATTGTTAGAGTTAATTTCTACTTCCAAAAAAAATTGACTTTATTGACCGTGAACCGCCCTACACATTACATTCCAGAACCATCAGAAAAGTAACTTCTAAGAATATCATACAGGTGACTGGTGCAATTTAAAGAGAAGCCTATTGTTGTCTTTTTTGCACCAAAACGCAGAACTGTGTTTGGATGATTACATTAGCATTTGCACAATATTTAGCCAAATAGAAAAACAATTCAGCTTACCCCACTACCGGTACATTACAGTATCTTCGTACGTACAAGTTTCTGCCTTGTGCCTACATCAACATAACATTTATTGGGTCAATTATTGCTGATTAATTTCGTCGAATTTTAATGCACTCACGGATCCCTAGCAAGCTTTCACGGACCCCTGGTTGGGAACCTCTGGTTTGAAGAAATGAGTACAACGAAAATTTAATCTGATTTTTTCAACATAATTTTGTGTGCGGCCATAGTTCCTGCAGATACACCGTATTTAAGGAAACTCCTACTTACCAATTGCATCACAGCAGCATCAATGACAAAAATGCAGTTCAAGCAAAGCACATCAGAAAAGTTGGAATACCGATATTGTTGCATCTCATCGTAATAAAAGTTTCTCGAAATTAAATTAGAAAGTTGGACAGCAGAGAAACAACATGACAACAATTTCAGCAAGCTACGCACGTAGAAAAGTCCGTTCGTTACAAAAAAGAAAGGTTTCACCTCTGGTTTCACTCTTTCTGCAATCGTCAACGTTAAGCGCAACGCACCAGAAAAGTTTGACTGCGGTATTATTTTATCACATTGAAAGTTTTTCAAGATTGTATAAGCAAGTTGGATATAGAAAAACAGGATAGCAGTTTCGGCAGTCTCTGTATGAAAAAAGGCGAATTGCTTGTAAAAGAAAGGTTTTCATTTTCTAATCGTCAATGGGGGGGTTTTGACCCCCAAACCACTGGCCACGTATGCCACTGGCCACAATCGTTCTAAACGTCTAAGACATAATTTCCAAATATGGTATAACGCAAAAACGATTTCTCCTTGCTGACAAGCGAGAATGTTTCAATAAGTACTAATGTTGCTAAAAACTCATCAAACTCTATAGTGACAGCGGTTAAGGTGCAAAAAGGAACTCGCAAAATTTTAGTTAAGTTAATCAGCATGGAGCCGCCACAAGCGTGTTGTTGTGCAATTGTTGAGCTACAAGCAAAACTTTTTCGGACACTTAGTTTGAAATGGCTGCAAATATTTTGGACATTGAGCAAAAAATTCTCACAATGTCCGAAAAAAAAACACAGATCTGCTAAGCCATATGCTTAATACTCCGTTTTCTACCTTTGCACAGCTGTACTTTCCAATGTATAAAACTAACCGACTGCAGAAATCAGTAAAATTTGTTGACCCCAAAGTATGGAACTCTATTCCATGAAACCGAAGAAAGTTTTCTTTCAGCAAACTTAAACCATATTACAAAAAGCATCTGCCTGAACCACTGTAAATGATTTCCGACCGGAGTGGTCGTGCGTAACCTTGCTTGTCTACCGCTACCATTAACCTAATGTGATCACTAGGGCGATTTTTGAGACCTAAAAACTTGAAAATGTGACTTTATTTTTGCAAGTATGCAACCAAAATGTGACTTTATTAAAAAAAAATATCCACAAAAAACCAGCAGCGGTTTATGCTAAAAACAATAAAATAGTCTTAACAGATACTCAAATTATGGTGCACACACATAATAGTATTTAACATTCCTGGGTTTAGTTTCTGTCCTTAGCAAGCAGTTTCAACACGAAAAAACTGCCTACTACTGCAGCTTGTACCACTGAGAAGGGAAAGCCGGTGCAAATGCCCAAAGGCCCACGCCGGGGGTGGGTGACGTTTTTTTTTTTTCTAGAAGAAGGTGCCAATTGAAAATTTGTTCGATTTTTTTTAGAGGATGCCTTTTGATTATACCTATTTGATTTTTTGGCCTGAGGCCGCAAAACCATCTCAGCGGCTCGGATGCATATGCATTATTAAAAACTGAAGGGCTTTATGTTTAGCACATAGACACTTTGATGTAGTATACAGGCTGTAAATCCATTCCAATTGAAGCAATAAAATGAAAAAAGTTGGAAAATTCGGCAAAAAATAGCATTAAAACACTGATATCTAAAAAATAAAATGTAACCGAAAAACACGAAATGTAACTGTTTGTAACCTCATAACCTCCTCAATACTGACTCCACACCTGCGAATTTCGTTTTCACGCTTTTTGCATTAGTTGGAGCCAGCAAAATAACTGTAACTTTTGTGACCAAAAACCGCTTCAGTGAGCACACATCCAACTGGAATCCGTATATGGTGCTTCATGCATTTGTTAGCCTTTTGTTCAATTAATTATCAGAAGCTGATCAATGGGCCAATCGTACTTGACCACTTTCTTCATTACTAGACTTTGACTCGTAGTGTGGCTGCTTGACTCGAAGACTTCTGTGCCTTTGCAGCCACCCTGTTGCTGTCTGCTAAACTAACCTGATTTTTTTCAGTGAAGTAATATTTTCTCAAAATTGGTCTGGTATTTATAACACGGCAACTATACTCACTTAAGCACATCAGTTGAAAAATTAATAAAATTTAAAACCCAACAGCCTGTTTCACCCGAAAGAGTTCGTCAGGGGTATCTTATTCAATAGTGACGAACCCTACCGGGTGAAACAGGCTGTCGGGTTTTAATCTTTTAATAATTTTCTTGACTGATGTTCTGAAGTGAATATAATTCGATTTAACTTATTTATTGAGCACTTTCTTGATCAGCTATTCCCTCCGCAGTTATTATTAATACAGTAACTATTAAAAAACTGAAAATTCACGTTGCGATATAACTTTTTTCCTTTTTTTCTTTAAATGTTGATTGTCAATGACCAACATTCTGCAACCTATATCAAGTGCCTTTAGTGATACACAACAAGCCATTATACATTAAAATACCTGCAACAAATGCATTAAACAAACATACCTCCAACACAATAAATTATCATGTACTGGGCGTCATATTAATGTTTGTTACATGCTTAGAATAGAACCTCATGCTGGATAGTGGTTAAATCCAGAGAGTCAAACAACATGCCATTAACTCACTCTGCTGTATGGTCAATGTTATCATTTAGGCAAATGAACTTCTTGGGGTTTTTGCGAATTTCATCAAGTTGTCCCACCACAGTAGAAATGTTATTTCGTATCATTTTGAAAGCAATTTCACTCTGATCATACTCCTGTAAAAAGAAGTAATTTTTTCCACATAACCATTTTTGCCGAAAAATTGGCTGCTTTCACTGCTTTGCCAATTGTCCAAGCATCTGGACTATATAGTGTACATGTTGCACAGCATTGTGAAAAGTAGCGTTCCACACTATTCTGGAGCGATGATTCCCAACACAAAATTAGTAGGCAATATGTTAAATTTGACTACTAAATAAATAAAAGTTTTTTTGACACGATGTTTTTTATTTACAAATTTTCCACATTTGAATCACAATACTTTTATCAATACAGTACATCCTCGTTTATCCGGCCCTCGGTTATCCGGCTCCTCGATTAACCGGTCGTGTGAGTTTGCTGCTGAAAGGCGAGAAAGCACTATCAAACAAACCTCCATCCTTTCGTTTTTCAGCAATAGTACTGATGGAAGTTAAACTGTTTAATAACTTATTTTGTTGAACAATGTGATTTTAAACTACCCAAATGTCTCTTTCGTTTAGCATTTAAATTGTTCTGTGGCTAAGCTTGTTCTCATACTAACTTCGTTTTTTTCTTTCTTTTTTCTTAAGGTCTTTTCTTATCCAGCCAAATGCTTATCCGGTCAAGATTTTGGAAAAAGGTTGCCCAACATGACCGGATAATCGAGGATGTACTGTACAACAAATTGTTATATTTTAGCAGCAAAAGAGTTTAAACGGCAAAAAGGGTATGTTTGAAAATTCAACACTCGCAGCCAGACAAAAGCAATATGGCTTTCCATGATGACTTCCCGATAAGAGACGCCACATTGTAATTCTAGGATAACTTTCATTTTTTTAAAAAACGAAAACTTATAATTCCTTAAAAATAAAGAAAAAAAAACAATACAACATAAAATTAAAATCATAAATTACTATTGGTCTTATATATCAGAATTACTAAATCAAAAAAAAAACTCTGGAAAAAATATTGAACTAATAGAATAAGCTACAGTAAATCTTTAAAAAAGAATTAAATAAACTTCCTCCTAAAACATCCTTCAAAATAACTTCTTTAGGAAAACAAAAAATTAAAAAAGCAATCCTTATCAAAGATTTAAAAAAAAGAGAATAATTAACTATTAATCCTCCAATTTAAAAAAAATATTTTTATTCCGATTCCTATTAAAACTGAGAATAATTCCTATCCAAACTAAGAATAATTATATTTCAGAAACTATAAATACTGAACTTTCAAAAAAAAGAATGAAACAGAAATATTGGAACCACATGTTAAGGATAAGAAATTCTAAAAAGACGATCCATTTCCAGCCGCAACCATTAGGCTGATGACACATCACTAGCTGGTGCAGGCCTGGCACGAATCCCAATCAATTCGATAGTTAAATTAGGAAATGATCTTTTGGATTAGATTCAGGCGCTAATGCTTTGATAAATTATTGATTTTCAAAGAAATTCATTATTTTATACTTAAATTACTCCCTTATCCTGTGAGGTATCAAAAACAGACTCTGAACAAAATATCTGCAGAAAAAAAAGCAAAATATACTATTAAATCAAGTTACCTGCAAGTATAAAAATAACATTTTCGCAGTAGCTTTACCTCGTATTTGTATTTCTTTAGCGCTGAAAAGGTTTTATTGATCATCTCCACAATGTGAGGACAATTGAGAACAAGATGTTTTGTGACCAGTGGCATTTCTTTGTCAAAATAAGACTCGGTAGCAGCCGACTCTTCTACACCGTCCAGCGGTTGCTGATAGTTGCTTTTCCCTGTTACATTCTAAAAATTACAAGCGATGTTTTATTTTAATTTCAAAACTAGCCAAAGTTTGAAGCACAACGTGGGTGATATCTTCATGCAATACAGTTGCTGCGTAATCGACATTTCCGAGCATGTGAGCCCGCAGGAGCTTAGAGATTCATTCATTCTATTTTCATTTGGCATATACTAGCAAGCACAGAGTATGTGAAATTGGCAAGTACACTATATGATTGTACTAAGCAAATCCATTTTGAAATTACGACGATTTTAAACTTTTTTGTTAAAAGTAAAGTAATTGGAACGTGTGGCGAGAAGTTTCCTACAAAAATGAGCATGAGCTAGTTGACCAGTTTCTAGTGTTCAGGAAGTGGCGGAATATTAAGTTAGGAATAGCAGGAAGTAGAGCTGTCATATAAACAGCCTCCTCTAATCAGTTTTACTGCCTTGTTTTCAAGTAAAACTAGTGTTGTAACCATGAGTAGGTTTTATTTAACTAACACATATGCTCTAAAAACATAAGTAATTGGTTGAATACAGAAACTTCTAACATTACACTAAAGTGATTCGGTTTAAACTTAACAGCAATCTGATAACACAAAACTCTCGAAGCTGCTAATAGCTTGCAAACAGTTGAAACAAAAAAGGTGCTCCGGTTTAAACTGGGTGGAGAGCAAGGTTTGCAGAAAAACGCACAAAACGCAAGGCTTGTCAAACGGTCAACTCATTTACAGTTTACGTCATTCTCTCCCACTGAGAAAAAACAACAAAAGCATATACATGAATACATAATGACATTTCAAATGTAAGGAACTATGCCTTATCGATCGACAGGTTTTCGCGCTTGTGTAGAGCGATGCAATGGCATTGTTTATTCAGTGTCATTGTCACTTATTTTAACTGTCTTATAATCATCAACATCACGGTCGTTGTTGGATGGCAATGGCAGTGTTTGATGTCCCACTTTGTTTATTGCATCGTTTTCCGGTCCTTCAACTCTGGTACTATTACGAGAAATGTCTCTGATAGACACAGTCGTTTCTCGTCCATCCTGCATTTGAACATGCGCATAGTTCGGGTTCACTTCTAGCAGCTCTGCTTCATCAACCATTGGATCGAGCTTCTTGCGCATATGTTTCTTTACGCAAGTGGGCCCGGGTTTTAACCAAGATAGAATAGTTTGTCCACTGACGGAACGCTGTGCATGTAGAAACATTCTCTCATGTGGGGTGCAATTGATTGCAGTGCACCGCAGAGATTTAATTGAGTGCAGCGCATCTGGAAACACTTCTTGCCAATGAGAAACGGGAGGTCGATGCTTTTAAAGCAGCCTATACGGCTTTTCAAATAATTCCATAGTACCTCTCACACTGTCCGTTCCCTGGTGGGTTGTAGCTAATAGTACGACTAGTAGCCACAGCGTGAGCATGCAGTCACGATTTTCATTCATTCGACTGAAACGAAGACCATCGATCCGAATGGACACAAGCACACACTCCGAAAAATGAGAACAACTGCAGTAAGCAATTGATGACAGTCTTTGTAGTCAAGTCTGAACAAGAAAACGCGAACGGAAATCGTGAGTGCTCATCGATAACCATCAGAAAGTACTTGTTATTTGACGTGCTTGGCAAAGGGCCTTTAAATTCAAATTGAGTCTTTCAAAAACTTACGTAGCGCTAATAAGGGACACACCAGTTGGCGGCGAGAACTTTGGTTTCAGCTCCAAACAAACTTCACATTAGATGCCATTTGTCGTATATCATTGATCGAGTAAGGAAGATTTTTTGATCATACGAAATGAGCCAAGCGCGTTATTCCAGGGTGGCAAAGCGCGTCAAGCAAATCGCGCAAGTTGTTATTGTTAATACTTCCACAAAAACCACGAGTTAATGTATCGAGTCCAACGTTATCGCGCCCGGGGCGGTGAATAACTATGAAGCAAGACAGCTCCAATCTCCAGCGTAATATTTTCTCATTTTTTTGCTTGAGTGCCGGGTGTCAAACATGAATGACAGGCTTTTCTGATTGGTTATCAAAGTAAAATGCCTTCCGATAAGTAAATGCTGCCTCCATTTTCTCAACGCTTCGACAATCGCGTAGGCTTCTTTTTTGACCGCAGAATGTTGTTTTTCGCTTACAGATAATGTACGAGAGTTAAAACGCAACCGCTCGTCCTTGATTTAGGGTTGCAGCAATAGCAAACTCGAAAGCATCGGTTTCCACAGTAAACAGTAATGAAAAATCAATAGGCTGAAGAGTTGCAGACATCTAAAATTGTTTTAAAACTTCAATTGTGTTGACAGCGTCCTCTGGAAGTGAAAAGGTTTCGGATTGAAGTAAAGGTCGTACTTTATCCGAGTAATTTGCGACCCAGCATGCATAGTATGCAAATAGACCAATCATTCCCTGTAATTCTTCTGCGTTTCGGGGAATGGGCAAATCAAATAATGGTTGCACTCGAGAAGGGTCTGGTTTGAAGCACCCAGAACTTGCTTCATATCCCAGGAGTCTAATTTTCGATTGAGAAAGCTGAGTCTTCTTTTCATTGAGTGTAATATTGGCGTGCGCTGCAGCATCCAAAAACACCTTCAAGTTTTTGTCGTGCTCGGTTTGATCGGCTCTGACAATAGTAATGTCATCAAGATAAGGAAAGCAACCTTTCAAATTATTCTGTTTAATAAAGTAATCAATAGCTCGCTGAAATTCAGGGACAGCGTTAGTAAGGCCGATTGGGAGGCGTCTCCATTGGTATAGTTCTTTTCCTGACTGAAACGCCGTGTATTCCCATCTTGAGGATGTAATTTAATTTGGTGGGAAGCTGACTTTAAATCAATAATCGTAAACACTTGGTAAAGCGAGAATTGAGAAACGATGTTTTCAATCTGTGGAAGAGGGTACGCGTCTAGCTGTGTGAACCGGTTTATCGTTCTGCTTTAATCAATCACCATGTGTCGTTCTCCCGATTGTTCGTTTTTCACCACCACAACTTGAGCTCGCCAAGGCGGATTGCTCAAATCGATTAAATCTTCAAGCAACAAACGTTGGGTCTCATCACGTACGAACTCGGCATCATCCTTGGAATACTTGCGTGGCTTATCGGCAATTGGTCAGCAATTTTATCTAAATGACTGAACAGACTTGGATGGCGTATAATCATTTTCAAAAGAATGTTTAACGTCAAAGGGGGGTCTATCATCATGAAAATTGAAGATCACCTTTCCGTGCTCTTAAAAAATTTCCTCTTCAATGATTACGTCAGTGCTAAGATTATTAAAAACACTGAAGGCATTGTTGTGGTATTGATTTCCTTTAACTTGCAAATTAACCAAACTCTGACCTCTAATTGGCATGTGCACCGAAGTTTCAGCAATTGTAACCGAGCCACAGCAGTTAACAACATTCAACGAGTGTTTTTCAACAAATTTCTGGTTGATTTAACAATCAGAAGAACCAGTATCCATTAATGAACTGGCTATAAACCTATTAATTTTCACGTTGCTAACGATTTTGTGTGTTGGATGATTGACAGATGCCGAGGTCTCCGCGAATCGAGTTTTGTTGATAGCAGACAAGCTAGACTTATCTGAAAGATTACTTCGAGAATTTAGACGTTGTCAGCATACCTTGGCAAAATGCCCAGTGTTCTGGCAAAAATGACTGACGGCATTCTTTGCCGGACAATATTTTCAAAGATGCTTTAAACTGCCACAAAAGTAACAAAACTGTTTTGGTCAAACCGAAGCTTTACAGAAATCAGTCGAATTGATTTCCCTTTCATCGTCATTCGTTTTCTGAGATATTGAAGTAGAGTTGCAAGTAGCGTGTCCTTGAAAAATATCAGAATTTTTAAAAGCCAACTCTTGCGCTCTAGCTTGGTCGTATGCATCCCGAAAGTTTAAGTTTCTATTTTCTAGTAATCTTAGTCGCATAGCAGTTGAGGACAACCCTGCTATTAAAGCATCACGCATTGAGGACAACCCTGCTATTAAAGCATCGCGCGTAAGTTCTAATCTATCTTCCTCAGCAGTCACATTTCGAAAATTGCACTTCTTGCTTAGTTGTTCCAGTCGTATTACAAATTAATCGACAGACTCTCCTGCCTCCTGCTTGCATATTCGCAGTTCATGGCGCGCTGTGATAATATTCGGTGGTTTCACGAAAATTACCTGCAATACTGCCAATGCGTAGTCATAATTGTCTTCGTCGACAATGTGCTTGAAACCTCGAGGAGATACTAAGTTAGTAAGAACTTGTAGTCTATCATGCTCTCACTCAGCAGCTGTTAAAACTTCCAAATAATGTCCGAAAGATCTAATCCAAAGCTAAAACTCTTCAGTAGCAGCTGGTGAAGATGAGTTGACGTCCAAGCGTTCTGGCCTTAAAACTTTGTCCATTGCTTGACAATTTTTAGTTCAATAAATTGTTGTAACCATGAGTAGGTTTTATTTAACTAACACATATGCTCTAAAAACATAAGTAATAAGTAACTAACTCATTACAGAAACTTCTAACATTACACTAAAGTGATTCGGTTTAAACTTAACAGCAATCTGATAACACAAAACTCTCGAAGCTGCTAATAGCTTGCAAACAGTTGAAACAAAAACGTGCGCCAGTGTAAACTGGGTGGAGAGCAAGGTTTGCAGAATAACGCACAAAAGTAAAGCTTGTCAAAGGGTCGTTTTATTTACAGTTCACGTCAACTAGTTTATTCAGGAGTTACGTTTCCTTCTTAAGCTATTTTCGTCCTATATTTGTATTCCGTTGTTTATTCAGGCAATATGTATGTAAAAGTTGAATCCCAAAGAGGCG
The DNA here is from genome assembly GCA_964006365.1 of Trididemnum miniatum. NCBI lineage: Eukaryota > Metazoa > Chordata > Ascidiacea > Aplousobranchia > Didemnidae > Trididemnum > Trididemnum miniatum. Next base: position 23,873,930 of record OZ023239.1, read on the forward strand.
ATGCATGAAGCAGTTGTGTCTGAATGAGAGAATAATAAATTTTCAAGGCACCATTGAGCGAGACAGCGCTGTTTCGGACTTTAGCCCTCATTAGCCGCACTCCGGTAAAAGGTGCATTCATCTTTTAGAATGCTTGACCTTGATCAGCCAAACACCCCTCCGGATTAATACACTCCCCAAAAAATTCAACTTTAGTGGTACCTAACAAGTTAGAATACAACTTCAGTTAAATTCTCCATGTGGCCAAGGTACAACAATAAAACAAACGTCGTCCTTCCTGGCCTGCTGAATGGGAAAGGCAGAACGACTTTCACGTGCTAGGTCGGAGGATAGAACTTCCACCATCACCAACTGAACAGTTGCAAAGCAACTCCAGCCATAGGGTACCACAGAACGGGATGCCTATTTCAAAATGGCCGCACAGAAAATTTCCACTTTGCTCTTACCCTGCTCTCCAGCGATCTGATTGGCAAGAGCATTTGCGAGGAGAGCGCTGGGAGAACGATAGAGCTCGACCGAAATGAGTATAAGTAGAAAAATTGGACAATGATTTGGCAACAGCGATGTGGTGTAGCTTCGATGCTGCTCTAGGTTTATATTCTATTCTCAACGAACTTTTTTTTTTTTTAACGAGTAATTCTTTTACGTGCAATTCGGAATGGGGTAAAGTGGTGGTAATAAAACAAACATTTCATTACTCACAGCATACTCGCGCTACTGCTCCAGCCAATCACATCGCCGAAGAATAAAGTGGAAATTTTCTATGCCACCATTTTGAAATACGCGAGCGGGGCAGCGCTGTTTTGGGCTATTGGCATAGCATTCAGTAGGCCAGGAAGGACGATGTTCGCTTTATTGTTGTACATTGGCCACATGGAGAATTAAAACCAAGTGGTATTTTAACTTGTTAGATACCACAAAGATTAAACTTCTTTTAGGGTATACAAATCCGGAAGGGAGTTTGGCTGATCATGGTCAAGCGTTCTGAAGGATGAGTGTACCTTTTACCTGAGTGCGGCTGATGAGAGCTAATAGCCCGAAACAGCACTGTCTCGCTTTATGGTACCCTATGGCTGGAGTTGCTTTGCAACTGCTAGTGATGGAGGAATTTCTATCCTCCCACCCACCACGTGGAAGTCGTGCTGACTTCCCATTCAGCAGACCAGGAAGGACGACGTTCGTTTTATTTTTCAAAATTTTTAAGGAATTAGTGCGCATGTTGTTGAGTAGAAATGATATCTATGGCACTAAAGAATTTATGTACCAGCGTAGTTTTGCAGATGTCGAATTTTAGATTCGAGCCCATTGTTACTTCCAAATAATTGACACTATTGCCTGAAATTGGTGAATTGTTCATCGAGCTTTCGATAGTAGCATGTGATTTTGAGGAATCTACTGCTAGTAAATATTATAAGATCAGTGGTGATTTGGTAAGCATGATACCAGCATTTTCAGTTACGATAAACAGATACAGCATTATCAGCGAACAGCATTGTTGTGCAATTTCTGAACAACGACAAATCACTAATATACTAGAAGAATATTAATGGTTCTGGGATTGAGCCTTGGGGGCTCCAGAATTGTTTTTGTCTTTAATAGAAAGTCTGTTATTGACAGACAAGTAAATGTTCTCTTAGCAGAAATGCTCGAATGAAGTTAGTTGCGTGGCCCAGAATACCATAAAGATCTACTGTATCTAGTTCAGCAAGAGAACCGGCCAGTCACCTCAGTTGTTAAGACACTGCCATTGGTGCAAGTGGTCAGAGGTTCAAATCTCGGGATGGTCAAATCAGACACAAGCTTGCCACTGCTGCGACCTTTCTTGGAAACTGTGTTGCCTAGGCGCTAAGCTGCAAAGAAGTGCCCTGCTACTCGTTACATGTTTCAGAGTAGATAAATTAAATAATGACACCGCTTCATTGAAGATCAACAATTCAATAGGACCGATCACTCAAAGGATGTCAAATGTTTAAAATATCATTGAAAAGGTAGCCTAATTTTTTTAGTTATTGGTACCTATTTCAAATTGACTTTAAGGTAGCAACATATATGCCAGTGGTTTTCAAACTTTGCGTTTCCACGCCTCCCTTTAAAAATAATCGTTTACATTCGCACCTCCCCGAAGAATAGTCCAGCAGAAAGGTTTTCGGTTAAAACGCTGACATATGCCAACTTCCAGGTTACTCAGTCAGCTAATAGGCTCACAACTGAAGTTGCTCAGGTTGACGTGATCTGGGCAAACGACTAGGAGAAAAACCACAAATAAACTAGTTAGAGAATTAATTTGCCTAAGGTAGGTCAAAAAATACTAAATGTACTCCACTTAAGCAACTCCCGTATAGTACCCACCAGGCCATCCACCCAATCGTTTAGAAATACTTGTCTAGTTTTTCTCTTGCAGGAAGTAACTTTTCGTGAAATTAAATTGTCCTTCTGTTACATCATGGAGCCTTAAAAATATGAAATGTTGGATTTTACTCCAGTCCCGAAATAACTAGGCTTTTTTCAGTGGAATGATAGCAGGGAATTAGTTTTATTGAGAGTGTTTTGGGGGGAGATGGTAGCAGGAAATTAGTCTGAAAATTGGGAAGGGGGTGGTAGCAAGAATTTAGTTTGGATCTTAGCAATTAGGATAGTAGCAGGGAATTAGCAGAGGAATGGTAGCAGAAAATTTGGGTTGATGCTATACTACAGTGATGAGACCTAAAAAGGTCGAAACGCGTCTGCAGCTGCAATTGGGTAGATGGCTTGGTGGGTACTAAACGGGAGTTGCTTAAGTGGATTTAATTTAGTATTTTTTGATCTAGCTTAGGCAAATTGTTTCTCTAACCAGTTTATTTGTGGTTTTTCTCCAAGTCCTTTGCCCAGATCACGTCAACCTGAGTAACTTTAGTTGTGAGCCTATTAGCAGACTGAGTAACCAGGAAGTTGGCATATATGATCTTACCTCAAAGTCAATTTGGAATAGGTACCAATAACTAAAGGAATTAGGCAACCTTTTCAATGATGTTTCAGAGTAATAACAAGAGGGAAATGAAGATTTGTAAGCTAGATCAAAAAGTTGCAATCGACAGCTTGATGTTTGGACTATAAAAAAAAGTCTGTCAGCCTTGCTACGCACAGCCAATCCAGGCTACATAGATTTTTTCAAAATGCAAGGACTCTTTATTGATCACTCATCCTAAAACTCTTAATTTCATTTCTTTTCTAGCTTGTTCCCTCCTATTAATTGTGAGTCAAGTTAAAACTTACAAGCTTTTTCACTGGAAGGGAGGGGGGACAATTTTTTTCAATGAATAACTGAGCCTAAATTATTTGTGGTGTGAGGTTGTCATGAAGTATTGAAGGCAGTTTGTTTAACACAATGGCAATACATTATGGCAGGTTACTGACACAGCAAGAATTTATTCTCAGTATTGGAAATTTATTCTCAGTATTGGAAATTTGAGTAAGGAGGATGAAATCTATAGTACCATATCAATGTAAACCCCTTTTTGTTATCGAAATTTACAAACTACATGTAAAACATTTTCGTTCAGTGGAAGCAGAGTTCGCTTGAAAACTTTTTTAGATGCGGTTTCTTCCGGCATGTGCCTACAGTAGATTTGATTTGAAGCCAAATGAGGAAAACAGTACTCCACGGGTGTCAGGGGGCATGCTCCCTAAAAATTTGTTCAAAATTTACATAAAGTAATTGTAATTTTAGTGCTTTTGGAAGAGCTTGTAAAGCAATTTTTTGCTCCTAATTCTGAGTCCTTTACCAGATAGGGAGCTTTTTTGCTGGCACATTTTCGAATCACGTGTGCTTGTCGTGGGCTTAATACTATCAAAGGGGTTCAAAATTTTGGAAAAATATTTGCAATCTATAACAGATAAACTTATTTTAAATAACAACTTTCATCACAAAAGGCATCAGGAACAGATTAACAAAACTGAGCTAAACTATTATCTAATAATCTTGGCCTTTGCTGTAATTCAATGAGATTGTCTGCATTTTTAATGAAACTTGACATACCACAAAGCATAACGCAAAAATTGAAATAGCAAAACAACACAGCTTTTAACCAAACCGAAAAAACCAAGAAACAAACCAGCTTTTAATTTTTAACCACAAAATTACTGGCCATATCCAACTAGAGTAGCAAAAATGTTGTCATACAAATTGTGGAGCACGAACGCAGCGCAGAAATTGCCTGTTAAGCTCGCTTTCAAGCACCAACCTGCAGTTCAAGTCATCAAAATGAAACAATCCAATCAATATGAAGCCAGCAATTGCTTTTTGCTTTACCACCCTTGCGCACTTATTGCAGGAACTTGAAGGGCAGGGTAGGCTGTTTTTGTAACAGACAAAAAGTATTTTTGCAAAAAAATTAAAGTTTACGTAGTGCGTGACCCAGCGCCTGCATGGATAGGCTGCTGCCTTGAAAACTGCTAGTTAAACTCAAGCTTTCTTGTAGCATAAATACAGAAGGACCGACATTTATAAACGTGCTTGTCTGTTTTTTTATCAACAGATTCTACGTTGCAAAATGAATAAATAGCATTCTATTCCTGGAAGCAAGTGCGTTGCCAAAAAACTAGCAATGCTTATGTCGCGCGTGTAATAATTGCAGCTTTAAGCGGGAAACCTAGACATGAATATTGAATAGCCATTAAAAAGTGAAAACACCCTAAATATCGAATCAAATTATTTTCAGTCAGTAAATGGGGAGAGATCGTCAGGTTCGCATTAGACTGCTACTAAAGGCTATACCTATCCTATACACAATAAGCCTACTGTATACATGTTTGATTCATCTATGAAAAATTAGGCCACCTAACATAATTTGTTGAGGCTTGATTACAAAAATGCAACTTATTAAATTAATGCTTTTCTTTTGTCTTCAAAATAGAAACTAAATGACAGCATTTCGAAATTAGAAAGAGAAACGAACAACAGATCACGCCATGAATCATTGCTCAACTGCAATACGGTGTAGTCATAAACTTTGAAAAGGAATGCTAGAAAAAAAAACACCTTACAATGCCCTGGATTATTCTTATTACAACCCATGTTTATTTGCAAAAAATATGATCATTATGATTAAATTGATCAATCAACAAATTCTCCCAACCTCCACTTTTCTGACAATTTAGTCAATGATCATGCTCAGGTAAAAATATTTTAAATGGCAATTCCATTGTTTGATACTTTTTTTGAAAGGTAGATTGAAATATTTTTCTTATTTACTATATACCCGTATATAAGCCGAGTTTGAAATTTTAAGCGAGTTGTTGCAAATTCACTGTGCAGAGCTGTTTTTCAAGGTGAGCTTTAGAGTACATACGATATTAAATACCTTGAAATATAGTATCAAATAGGAAATGCCTTAGCTTGATAACCACTTGATTAGTCGATGCTTCCTTGCCTATTTGCTTGTTCGTTTAACTTCGTCGCGTGTGTATTTTACTGTTTCTTCGTAAATATGGCAAACAATATTTACATATCCATATCAACGAGTGCATGATTAGTCAATACCCTACTTTGTGTGATTCTCCAAAATATTCATATCATTATGAAGATGGCTAAAGCATCTGCCCTTAAAGTGGTGGCTTGATTCTGAGTCGGGTCAAACCAACGACCCCAAAACTGGTATTCACCTGCTACATGCTTGATGTTCAGTATTACATGTGGAGAACAAGCCTTGTTGAAGGAAAAAACATGTTCATGAATTGTACATCTCTTTTTTGTTATTTTGTATAATTGTCCTACCTTTTTTCAATGTGCAGTTTTAATGCAGACTAGCTCGACATCACAGTTGAACTGCAACAGAGCCTGGGCATAGACCATCATCGAGAACACAGGCGCTCATAACTTGAACTTATGATCCCTTCCGGGTGACTGATGGCATGCACTTCAATCTCTTGCTTATCAATTCATTTATCATTTTTGCTTTGGTCCAGATAGCAACTCATATAAAGAAAACCAAAAATATGGAATACACAAAACAGATATCCGAGTTATACTTAAACCCTTGGTGATCTCGCAAAGAACACTTTTGGAGAGCAAAAAATTCTTAACATTAAAAACATGGTAACGTATTGCAAATAATTATTCAGTAAGCAACTTCCAGAAGTGGGCATTCCACAATGTGATGAATAAAAAGCAAACTTTGCAATTGTGGAAGTTGCAAAGTGCTTCATCAAACCATTCTTAGGCTTGGTGCAACTAGCAATGCATTTCAGAAAAAGTAAAGCTGCTTGTGCTACTTTGTGTTGCAAACTGAAAAAAAAAAAAGACGATAGCTTAAGCTTTACTGCGTTACTAAATGAACAACAGGTTGCGCTTTACAGAACTGGAAGCTGTGAAAAGTTGAGGTGCCTGCACTGAACTTCATCAACGATAAGCGCAACTTCGAAAAAAAAGCATTTAACTTTTACACCTGTAAGTAGAAATTGTAAATATTTAGAAAGATCACTCAGTGTTGAATAAATTAGTTTGTTTATGCTGAAAATGCTTTATCAGCAAGACATAAACAACATTTTTTTTATTCCTTATTTGTTTTACTTTCCAGCTCACCAACTACATGAAATTCTGCTGCAATTACCCACATTTAATAATTGACGTCGCTTTGCTACTTACCATACGCTGGTAAAAGTACCTAGCAATAAAGGATAAAGATAAAATCGCAAAAAAATGCTTATTTGTTTGTTGCAGATTAAATTTGGTAAAAAAAAAAACAATTGTAGAAGTTGGGCAGCGCTTCAAATGATTTGAAAATTCGATTTGTGTGTTGAATCGAAAAAAATATTGAAAAACGCAAATCTGGTGCACTGTATCATTTAGAACTTTTGCACTTCCAAGTGCTTGCGCTTTCGTTGAAGGAAAAAATGCCCACCTCTGATTAATTTAAAGTCATTTGCACCTTGTCAGTTCCATATAACATAATGGCACATTCTTTCAAGGATTGCTCAATCGAAGTCAACTCTTGCAGAGTGAGCGGCAACGGAAAGATTTTGGTAGCCATTAACCTGTCAATTTTTAATAGATTAATTTCATAAGGTAAAACTTTATACTTCCTCGTTTATCTGTAACAGGTGGTGCGATCTTTTAGAAACCACAACAAGTAAAATAAACGTAAAATTGTTCCTTTATTCAAACTAAAATGCTGCTGTTTGCGATGCTGAAAATGTTGTACAGTTTAACAGGTCAACAGTCATGACTTACATCTAATTCTCTTGGTACTGCACAAGCACAGAAGAGCTCTGTCAAGAATACAAGGCCTCGAAGCAAAACGTTTACACAATAATGCTGTTAAATGCTTTACTGCTTGAATAATTTACAAATTAATGTAGATTCAAGAAAACGAAAATTGGTATCAAAAACCATTTTTGATAAAACAAATTTTATGGTAATAATCAAACAATACACTTGTAGCAAATTTTAAACCAAATTAGATTTAAACATAAGCAATTCAAGCCTAAACAAACACGGTGAAATACATAGAAATTTTTCTTGTATGATACACTCAAACAACGTTTACACATAACATATCTATTGCTAACAACTAAAAAGCAATGTCCTTCCTGGCCTACCGGACTTCACGTTTATCTGTAACAGGTGGTGCGATCTTTTTGCTGTTTGCTCTTCACCCTGGCCACGTAAAGAGTTTGACTGGAATGGTGACGTAGCCACACGAGTGGATATGCGTACCACAAAAGTTAAATTCTTTAAGAAATATTTATCCGAAGGGATGAGTGATCCTGGCAAGATCATTCGTCCTGGAAGATGAATGTTTCTTACCTGAGGGCGGCTGATGAAGGCTAATAGCCAGAAACAGCGCTGTCTCGCTCTACGGTATATCTATTGCTACTACTAGTAAGCTACGGAATGTTGTATTGATATTAATGTAAACTAGCACCCCAAAGTATTTGCTTCTGTTAAACTATCTACTGAACCGGGGCCAAAATCAATATAGAATCATGTAATTGAATTTCACCAACCAGGCAATTTTGCAAGAAAAGTGAGAATCATAGTATATGACTGGCAGTCGTACATGTGAAAATGTAACCCTTTTAATAAAAAATTAGCTTTATTGAAAATTTTCAGTAAGTATTGACCAATATCAGAATCATTACTCAGATTATAATTATGAAATTACACAAGAGGATTGATTGCAGTGCCACTGTGAAAACATTGACATGCTCTGAGTCATGTTGCATAAAGTCTTGCAACTTTTGAATGTGCGATCTATGCACTGACTAATGCAGTAGGACAAGAATTCATAGCTGAACTTACTTTAGTGAAAAGCAATGACTACTCCTGTTTTGGTTATAGAAAGTTGTCTCGTCAAAACGAAACGAGATTCAACAGTGGAGTAGCAGCACTGAACAGCAAAAATGGTTCAATTCAGTATCAACTAGCAAAATGACTCATCTCTATTCTCAATCCTGTCCTTTCACTTTATTCTACTTACTGTATTAGCGATTTTTTGCCTATCATAATTATGGTCATTTTTTCCTCTTTCTGCCTTGCAGTTACTTTGAAATGTCCACGAAACTCTCCACGAAATGTCCAGGTTTTGTAGTGGTAGTTGGTGTCAATTTTTTCAATGTTTCCCTTTATCAATGTTTCCCTAGCAGACACTAATGAAATCTGTGCTGACTGTTGACTCATTTTAGAACAGCGATTTCACACCTCCTTCCTTTTCGCATAATATTTTTGCTGAGTTGAAAATGTTACACACAAGCAGACTTATAATGTCACGGATCATCAGTGAGACCAACGCCTGCTAATATATTTTGTATTTTCTGAATCCAAACTTTTCAGGAACATGATGAAGCCCTTATTGCACCATTGCTAAATAGAAGATATTTTTGTAGCATTAACAAATGAAAAGGACAGTGAAGAGTTTCTCACCCATCTCAACTCTCTCCACTTTCCTTCACATTTGAAATAGATATCCATGTTTTTTTTTAGGATCTTTGTCGCAAAATTCAAGAAACCACATTTGCATGACAATACCTATGGTGAATCAGTTTTGGTCAAAGGAAAAAAAAATTCAAAAATGCCGTCTTTCCAGCTCTGAAGATATTAAAGACAAACTGGACAATCCATTTTTGCTTAGAATAGCTAGCCCTAAAACTTTTATACTATCATGAAAGTTTGACACTTCCATAGATCACTGTCTCATAGCACAAAGACCTGTTCTGCTGATTTACACCTTCTATGCCTGGGTGTTATTTCAACACTTTGGTCCAAAGGTAAGACACTTAGACAATTAAGTACTGTTGCTATTCTTATTTTTACAACCAGATCTTTTGCCGGAAATGCACTTCCTGCTTTTCAACAGAGTAACATATACAAATTCTCATTCCACTGTGCATAGTAAGAACGTGGGTTGCATGTGCCAAAATCTGCAAGACAAGAATGAAACAACATGTTCTCAAATCTACCAAAGCAGATGTTCCCAAGATAGCAATACCCTCAATCGCATGTGCATAATGCAAATTTACAAATTACAATTAGAGTTGCGATTCTTTCAGATCATTTATTGCTGCGCTTACATTAGTGACAACATATTTTCTTTCTCTCCACGTGTCAATAAGCTTTTCGTCTAGCTCAGGGGTCGGCAACCTTTAACAGCGAAAGAGCCATTTGAATCTGGTTTCCACAAAAAAGACTTACTGGGAGCCATAAATACTTTTTAATCTCTAAAGTGGGAAAAGACGCATTTATTTAAAAAAACATACATACGCATACTAGGGATTTGACTACCCTTTTAAAGATGGCCGACAAAGAAAATACTTTTATATTGTTTTTTTTTACCTACATTTACACTTTGTGTAAACAACTATAGTGTGTCACTTATGAAATTCACTAATTGCTACAGAGAAAATTAAATTTTTTACATTAAACCAAATACTCTGAGCTGCAGTGTAAGGAAAAAACCGCCGGTTGCCGACTTTTGATCTAGCTGCTTTGGAGAGTACTTTTATTACAACTTCATGACCAATCTTACACCCTTGACATGAAATTGTCTACAACTTCAAAATTACTCACTATCGCTTTGTTTTCCGACTGATTAATTCCCGTTTTGCTCAGTGATTTATTTCTCATCAAAATTAAAATGCCAATTCTTTTTTTTGATGCATCCTTGCTGTATAAGCGTTCCCACTTCTTTCTTTCTCTATCTTGACAAGGCTAGGGTCAACACTTTAGGGAAGCACACTTGCTCTCTCCACTAACCTCAGGTTTTGTAGTGATAGTTGGAGTCAATTTTTTCCACACCATAGATATAATGAAGAATACAATAGGATGATGAACATATATTATATACGATACAGGAAAAAGAAGAGGCAACAAAATGAGAGGAGCTATAGCACTGCACGCAGAAGAATTAAAAAATAAACAGGAATAACCATGGTTGCAGCACCCAAGCTGGAAGCACAAATGTTTAAAAGAAACTCTTAACATTAGGCTTTAGTCTATATCCCTTGATCAAACAATAGATTGTTAATATACACCATCATGAAATCGTTTCATCAATTCTTCCAACTTAAGCAATGTAATATGTGTCTACTTTACTCAATAGAACTGCTAAATAGAATATTTTTATATTGGAATTTTTGCTTCAGTTTTTCTTTTTTCTGTAACTTTGCATCATAACCAATCCCTGCGTTGAAACAGCAAAAAAGTACCACCTATCAACATTATTGTGTCTGTGCTTCTTTTTGCTTCTGGCTTAAAGCAGATCTTCATTCTTTACTTCAACAATTCATTAATCACAATAACTGATTCACCTGCCAGACGTTTCACATAGTAGCGACCACATCAAAATAGCATCAAAGTCTCCCATAAGCATTATTGTAATTAAAAACGAATAATTAACTAGTTATGACACCAGAATAAATAAATTGTACCTTATTTCTCGATCAGACAGAACAGCCGAACCATCTGTATCAAACATATTGAATATCTCCGAATAATTAACAGCTTTTTCTTCACTCATTACGAAGTAGAAGTATGAGAAAGCAAACTGCATATCCTACAAAATAAGTGATGATAGTAGTAATAATATCTTTTTTTCATGTTAGAAAAAGTGAAAGCGAACTATTAACAACAAGAAACATACCGCAATTGCAAAAAAAAGCCAAGAAGCAATATAAGAACCTCTGCTGTAACCATGAATTAAAAAAAGCAAGATACAGCACCTGTCATTCATGAGGCAGATGCATACCCCATTTTGAAAAAATCGCTTTCGACTGAATAAAACAATTGATGCAAAATAATTGCAATAATTATGGCTTCACGTATCAAGAAGCCATATTGTTTTTGACTGGCCAATTTCGAAAAATTTCAATTTTTCAACAGGCTTAACTTCTAAGGGGCTATTCCAATTCAAAAGTGACCCGGAGTTCAAATGTGCGTCTTACTTCAATCTATACCATAGTCACACTAACTTTCTCCGACAGGCCCCACTTCCCAGAAGAAAAAAAAGTTATTTGTACCCCCCCCAAAAAAAAAAACGTTTTATGGCTTCCTACAGTGGGAAGCCACACTGTTTTTGTCGACCAGTTTTGTAAATTTTGACTCTTAAACAGACGTAACTCCTAACTAGCTGTTCTGATTCAAAAGGGACCAGGACTTCAAATGTGTGTCTCACTTAGGTCTACACAGTGGTGGGATTCAAAATTTTTGTCAGCCGCTTCTATTTACAGAAGTTCTACTTTCAGCTAGCTATGTTTCAACTAATAGTACAAGTATAAACAGCAATGTCTAATTCCACCACTGGGTCTACACTTGGGGTGTGCAACTTTTCTAGCCGGTGGGTTAGAGGTGGGAAAATGAAGTCCTTGATAGGCGGCACTACTACATGAATAGTACAACGTCACGCGAAGCGAACTGCTGTTACACGTTGTCAACTAAACGTTTTGTACTGCCTTGCTTACACTACTCATGGTGACAGCTGAATCTATGATGTCAAAACGTCCAGTTTTTAGATTTAGATTGGCTTTATACCATCTTAAGCTAAAACAATATTGCTTTAGTAACTAAAGCTGTCATTGCTGTTTCGCAAGCGCATCAAAGCAATTGTTTGTTTCACACACTTCCACCGACAGACGACAGTTCGGTGAGAGTCAGGGTTGCAAATCGATACTCAAAAAAAAAACAAAATAACTGCTTTTCGACAGTTCACCAAAAACTAAAGAAGTAATCGATTGCGATAGTAGCTTAAAAAAGCAAATAATAAAGAATAGTGTGACTTATATTCGATATTACACTGAGTATTTAAGCTACAGCTCCACCAGTGGTAATTCTAAATTGTCGCCTCCCGTGATAATTTCTCAAGTGATAATTACTTTAATCAGAAATTTTCATAGGTGGAGCAGAGTAACTATTTTTTGCTTAAGAGTTTGCTCGTTAGCTCAGTTGCTAAGCGCACACTATTGGTACGGGAGGTCTGAGGTTCGATTCCCAGGTCGGTCAAATCGGCAGAGTTTTGCCAGTGGCTCACCACTGCTACGACGTTTCTTCGGAGCTGTGTTGCCCAGGCCCTAAGCCGCGGAAATGGGCCCCGCCACTCGTTACACGTTTCGGCGTACTACCGCGAGTATAATGAAGATTTAATTTTTTGATTTCATTTGAGTTTGCTCCACCAGAGAGAATTTTCGGCTAAAATAATAATCTCTGAAAAAATTAACAATGAAAGCCACAACTTAAAATTATTACTGGTGGAGACTGTTACATCTCATCATTGACCATGATGATATTTTTGCTGTAATTGTTATTGTACTGCAATAATTGCAGTACTGTAGTATAATTGGTGAGGAGGCAGCAGTGCTGCTAGAAATAGAAGGTAGGGGTCCATGCAAAATTTTGACATGCAGAGTGACAGAGGTGCCTCAAGCAGCGAGGAAGGGTATCTAGCGGTAATAGCTTTTGCCCTTATTAAAAGAAAAAAACACAAAATGTGGGTTAGGAGTGCATTTGCCAAGAAAGAGAAGAGCTGTCATTATCTTATAAAGGAACTCGGAGCAATAGGTCTCTTTAGTTTTTACCAGATTTGCGTAAGGTAACATTGCTGTTTGTGACATCGTAGCTGACTTTTTTGTAGTAGTAATGTCAATGATAATTTTGGTTAGAAAATATCAAAACCTTTTAACATATCATTACTGAAATTATCACCATAATTCTCACTGAAATCGGAAAATGAAATTATCACTGACTGCTCCACCTCTGACAATTTATAATTCTCACTCAGTGATAGTTTTCAGTGATAATTTCGAAATTCTTGCTCGTGAAATTCTCACTTTTTCAGGGTTAAGATGCCTTATATTGTATCGATTCGTGCATTGTATCGCCTATTAACGCCGTATGTCAAGTGACTTGGGGTCAAAGGTCAAAATCAATAAAACTTACGAAAGCTTTTAAAAACCTAACGAAGTAAGATAGAAATCTCAAACTTTCAGAATAGGTGTGTTGTGATGTGGTTTTACTGTTTTCTATGCATAATTGGGCACATCAGAAAATAAAACAAATCCCAAACAAGCCTGGAAACATCCTAAGTATAGTGCCTCAAAGAAACTTGAAAAAAAAAAAAAATTGATACCATGAGCCGTTTGTTTTGCAAGCAGTGTTTTTGGCAGTCTTCTTGTAATAGGTGAGAAAAACAAAACAAGTCCACCCACTTCACGGCAGCTACACTTTTTATCAATTTTAAATACTATTTCTACATAACTGTGGTTCTTATGACTATTTTTGTCAACAACACTCCTCAAAAACTCACCGATTGTTCAGATATTTTTTACCCTACACGCTATTTTGCCCCAATGCCCAAATTGACTAAATGCCTATTTGACTAAACGTCTCATTTGCCCTTCTGCCAGTTTCCCTTGGTGTCTATAACACTCTGTGCCTCCGTGTCCATTTGTCCTAGTGCCTGTCTGCTATGGTGCCTATTTGAATCAGTGCTCTTTTTGCCTCAGAGCCTATTTGTGCCAATTTTCCTTAATGCTCCAGAATCCATTTGCCCCGGTGCCTATTAGCTTCAGAGCCCATTTGCCGCAAATATATTCCCACGCCCATATGCCCTATTGCTCCGTGCCCCAATTTCGCGGAAGTTCATTATTTCTCCCCGTACCTCATACGTAATTGCTCAATGTTCCAGTGCCTATTTGACCTATCCTGCCCACTTGCTCTGGTGCCCTTTGGGTCTAGAGCCCAATTATCTCAGTGCTCATCGGCCCTAAATACCCAGTCACCCATTTGTTCCTGTGCCTGAATTGCTCAATTGCTCATCTGGCCAATCTTCGAATGATTTGGATATTAAGTGGCTGTGCGTGGATATACGTAATTTTGAAATCATCTATGTCTACAAGCCCCTGCCCTCGCAAATGACTCCCATGTCAATTCCAATGTTCTCCCATCCCTGTCTTTATGCTGGTGATGTCAACTGCCAGCACACGAACTACGGTTACACCAACACCAACGAAGATGGAAGCTGCTTAGCCACTTGGGCAGCAGGTGGCAACTTATCCCTACTGTACAATCCCATCCCAAGCAAGCCTGTGAATCGGTGGAACTTCCGCAAAGCTGACAGGAAACAATACAGCCGCATTACTGGTCAGCTTAGCTCTGACTTACCATCTCCAGACACAACTAAGGTTGATGAGGCATACCAGAAGTTTTGCCGAGCTATGTTCTCTGCGACTAAAGAAACTATCCCACGTGGACATAGACGCAACTACACCCCATGCTGGGGTGAAGAGTGTGAAAGCCTCTACAAAGACTTCACATCCGCTCCTGATGGACCGAAGTCCAGAAGAACTGCTTCGGCCTTGTTGCAAAAACTTGACGAAGAAGATGGAACGGGGCTGTTCAATCCATTAACTTTACCCACTCTAGTCGAAGAGCATGGACCATTATTAACAACCTTACTGGCCACTCCAGACACCCTCCTCGCCAATGCCCTAATTTCCGCAAATGTCATCGCTCCGCAGCTGATACGAAATGAGAAGTACGAGACAAGAGACCATGAGACAACTTGACTTGTGAGAGAAGATACTTCGGAACTCTGGAAGATCCCTACACCTAATGGCTCTTCTTTGACCAGTGAGTTCTCTCCAGCTGAATTCGCTGACGTCCTCCAGAAGCTAAAGCCAGGAAAAGCCCCTGGTCCTGATCAAATATGCCCTGAGCTTATACTCCATGCTGGACCCATCATCAAATCCTGGCTGCGCAAATTTCTCTCTTCCTGCCTGTGCCAGCTCAGGATTCCAAAAGTTTGGAGACGTTTACTGGTGGTTGCTATTCCTAAGCCGAACAAACCCCTGAACGATGGTAAAAGCTACTGCCCAATCTCTTTGCTATGCATCCCCTACAAGATCCTAGAGAGGCTCATTTATACCCGTATTGAGCCTGTCATCGATCCCCTGTTCCCACGTGAGCAAGCAGGTTTTCGACGTGGATGATCGACTGTAGATCAGGTCGCCTTGATGACCCAAGAAATCGAGGACTGTCTTTCAGCTAAAAAAAGGCTGGTGCTGTCTTTGTGGACCTCACTGCAGCTGATGACACCGTGTGGCATCGCGGCCTGGCCTGCAAGCTTTTGCGACTTATTCCTGATAGACACAAATGATCATGGAACCTGTCCAGAGCAGCAGCTTTATCCTCACGACCGGTAATGGAAAGCACAGCAGACTCAGACGCCTGAAGAACGGTGACCCACAGGGATCTGTCCTGGCTCCCCTTTTTTTTAATATCTACGTCAGTGACTTACCACCAACCACTTCCAGCAAATTTGCTTATGCCGATGATCTAGCACTCGTGCATATTGCTGGAGATTGGCGGACTTTGGAGAAGACTCTTGGCGAAGACATGGCAACTCTACAAACGTACCTCCAAAAATGAAGACTGAAGCTCAGCGAAAAAAAAAAGCAGTGTCGTCTGTATTCCATCTTACCAACAGGGAAGCAAAACGTGAGCTTTCGGTGGAGTTGAATGGCAAGCCACTCCCATTCTCTCATACTCCTAAGTCTCTTGGCATAACACTGGATAGATCTCTCACGTACAGGCGACACTTGGAGTCACTTTGCAAGAAACTCAGCACCAGAGTTTAATTAATCAGACGACTACCTGGAACTGCCTGGGGCGCTGCTGCCTCAGTCCTGCGCACTGCAACTCTTGCCCTTGTGTACTCGACTGCAGAGTATTGTGAACCTGTCTGGTGTCGCAGAGCCCACACTCGTTTGATTGATCCAGTTATTAATAACGCACTGCGCATTGTGACTGGATGCCTGCTTCCCACACCAACGAATTACCTAACGATTTTCGCTGGCATCCCACCTGCAGAGCTTCGTCGTAGACAAGCCACAATGGCCTTAGCTCGCCGAGCCTAGGAGCCAAACCATCTCCTCCATCACAAGATCATCAGCCCAGAACTACAGCAATCTCGGCGTTTGAAGTCAAGACACCCTTTTGTACCCGCCGCCAGAGAACTACTATCCAATCTCGACCAACTGGACATCAGGACAGCTGATTGGGCGGAACACTCATGGAGATCCAAGTGAAACAGTTGCAACACCCGACTTCACCACTTCATTTACAACATCGACACCCCTGCTCCAGGTATGCATCTCCCGAGACGTTCCTGGGTGCGGCTAAACTATCTTCACACTGGTGTTGGACGATTGCGCTCATCCCTGCACAACTGGGGAATGGTTCCTTCTGCGGCATGCGACTGTGGCGCCGAGAATTAAACGGCAGAGCACATACTAGCTCACTGTCCCCTGTTTTCCCCACCTCATGGAATAACTGGATTGGTCCGACTGGATGATGACACAATCACCTGGCTGCATGAATCTTGCCCAGACATCTCACATCATGCTCATACGAACGAACGAATTGCTCAATGTTCCAATCACCTCCAGGCCCATTTTTTCATACAGCTATAAATTGCCCTTTGTGCCCATTTGCTCCAATTTTTTGAAAGTCCATTATTTGTACCTGAACCTCTATTGCTCATGTCCAATTGGGCCAGGGCCTATTTGCCTTATAGTGCCCAATGTCCATTAGCTCTAGTGGCCCTGATGCCCATTCACCTTTGGGCACATTATCCAAAGCTTTCTAATCGACCAAAACCATTTACTTCAAATATCTGAATGCCCATATGTTTCTAGGCCTCAATTGCTCGATTTCCCAAATGCCTCGCAGCCTATTTTCCCCAGGGTCATTAATTACCTGGTGCCCATTTTTCTCAAACATTCCGGGGCTCGTTAATTGTTGAGCCTCAATTGCCCTGGTTGGATCGCTAAGCCTATAAGCGCTTTTACTTCAAAACGCAAAAGTTGCTATTGATCTATCCATGCCACTCTCCATAAGCCTACCCATCCCCTTTTATGCACAACATTCTCTACTCCGGGGAGAGGAACTGGCAAAGCACAGAGAGCCTCATCGATTGCATAGTATTTTCAGTGAGCCACAATTACTTTTTAAATTTTGCTTCAAAATAACACAACTTACATTGCAAACATTCATGGTGAGTCATTTTCTTACCGTAAAATCAGAGAGTTATGCACGGTTTTCATGTGACAAAATGAGGCATATGGTTGTATTCGAAGCAGTTTTTAAGAAAAATCAACGTTTTCTGTTCTATAGGTGTGTTGTACACTCATTAAAGTTTGGATGCGAGCCACATCCAAAACTGAAGTGGGCTGCAGGTTCCTCGCCTATGCTCTATTCACAGCAACCACCACTGTCTTGCATCCCTACCCTTATTAACGTAATGCAAGTACACCATAGATCTTGACTACCCTAATACATATTGAGCAACCGTCACTAGATGGCAGTAAATAATAGCTTCCAGACTAGTAATTAACGGACTATGGTCCTATTTCTTGCTAAACGGATAAATGAGCAACACAACGTGCACTAACCTGGGGGTGCCTGAATCGATGTGAAGATGTCATGTCATACTCGTGTGGGTACTTGCTTTGCAAATCTTCCATAATTTGCACATTTATCATGTGGGGCATATGAGCTGGAACCTTACGTTGGGTGAACCCAAAGCGTTGATTGTAAAGCTTGCTCACAAATCTTAAGGAATCTCCAAAGGTGTCTAATAATTTACGTTTTTCAAACGAAGTCTTAAACCTGCAACAAAATTATTAGGTCCACCAACGAAATCGACAAATCAGCAATGGATGCTTTAAAGCATGGTTCTTCCGCGTGGGGGATTTCGGCTTTCAAAGGGGCAATCGTAACAATTCTTGAAATTGGAGGGCGATTGTACTTTTTAGAGGGGCGATTTTAGAATTGCAAATATTTTTAACAAATAAACAAATGATTACTGAATAGAAATGAATTCAGATTTAACAGTAAAATATTCATTAATCTTCCAAAAGTGGACCAGCGGACGTGATGACCTTTTGTTTGGTCTTCACCAGTCTTCAGTGAAAAAAATAGTACCTCTACGAACGTGCAGATCTTTTTTATTATTTTGGTCATCACCTGTCTTCAGTCGAAAAACTAATAGCTCTACGGACGTGAAGACCTTTTGTTTGGTCATCACCTGTCATCAGCGGAAAAAATACCGACTTTACTCATTTTGTAGCCCAGGCCCTTATTTTTTTCAACCAAACTCACTATCGCGCTTGTTATTTTCAAAGTAAAATTATATGTTTCACGACATTAATCCTTTTTCCATGTCAATTTGTTCACGTAATCAATGCTATATGTTATGCAATTGGACGCCTATGAGGCGTGAGTGTTATCTACCAGCGCTTAAAATTCAACAGTGTTGCGACACAAGCGCTTGTTATTTCCTATTATTATACCACTGAAAAATCAGCTTTTACATTGGGTGGGCCCTTATTATTATGTTCTGTTCACACGAGAAGCTACTCAAATAGGCCCTTAATCAAGATCTGGCAGTAAAGGTACGGGACAGCGGGTGCAAGCACACATTGTTTAGGCCATTTTCAATTGTCGGCCCATTACAATTTTCAATCACGAATGATTGAACGCTGTTAAGGGACATAACATGACGAACAACACATACACAAAACCCTTCGCACTACCGCTTGTGCCGAGCGCCTGGCGCGAAAGCTGCGAATACTATTTTTAAAGTCTTTAGTATGACCCAACTGGGAATAAAACCTCAATCAACTGGCTACCAATTCGACGCTCTTAACCGATACACCAAGCGCCGGTTAAAACGAGCATATACGGTAGTAGCTCTGCAGATGTGAAGACCTTTTTTTTTTGGTCATCAATGCTTTGTGGGGGCAATTTGAACCCACACTTTCCGAAAAGGGGCGATTGTATAAAAAAGGTAGAAGACCCCTGCTTTAAAGCATGCACGAACTATTCTATGCTCACTCATGATGGTACCCTACTTTTAATAAGTAGTCTTAATCAATGAGTAGCCTTGTCTCAAGATTTTTCAGGTAGAGGCAGCTGGATTCAGCTCAATGAAGCAAATTCAATCGACTTTGTAGAGCAACTGTTATTTTATTCCTCGTCAGGGTGAGCAATATAGCTGTCACAAGGAGGGGTCGCAGTGAAAACCGTGTTGTTTGAGTTTCGGGTTGCTTATTTTCATGTTTGAAATTACACTGAGAAAATATATATCTACTAGTCAGTTATATTGTTTGATCTGGAATCTTTGAGACTGAGAAATGCAAATGAGAAACGTCAGCCAGCTTGCAAGAGCTTCTTGGTTTCCAAGGTACAATCGCGTCATTTTTATCAATGTTCATGTAGATGTGGCTTACAAATAACAAAAAGGTCGTCAGTGAAAAGCCGAGGACTACAAGAGCATTAATCATTAACATAGATAAGAAAGAGCAGAGAGCGTAGGCTTAGTATAAAACTCTGACGGATACCAATGAAGAATGGTGTTGCTGTGGTTTCCAGTCAATTATGGAAACAAGTTGATGCTGAAACGTGAAAAAACACTCCACTATATCATAGGCATGACTCCATTAATAGCACTGTACCAGAATGCAATCACTTTTGTAGCGTTAGCTCATGATATCTACATAAATACCGTACAAAGATCTATCATAAGTAATGCAGCGGGATTCCTATTTGTCATTGAATTACACTATTCTCAAATCAATCTTAGAACGCACCATGATGATACATAGCGGTCTCAAATCGTATTGAAAATCACAAACTACTTTAACTTGAAAAAAAAATTAAAAACCCAGTTTTTATTATAGCTTCAAGTATTTTCTTGAGGCTTGAAAGAGTAGCTACAAACGGACAATTTCTCAACAGTTTCTAGCAGCCAGATTCAAAGATTGAAATAAATTTTGTTGCTGTAGGGGCTAAAAAATAATTTACACATGCAGGCAAAGAAATGCAAAGGCATAGCAGCTAAAGCTTCGCTTCCTCAGTGTGAAAAATACAATGGAATATTGTCATGCCTAAAGTATGCGTACATTTAAAAATTTGAAGGCAAAACACCATAGTGAGCAAATAAATAATAGCCTCACAGCAACATAGTAATCACATCATAACACAAAGGAAAATAAACGCTTTTAATAGAAGTCATCATATTACGAGTTACTTATGAAGGGAAAACAATTAAATGCCCACCCACCTTAGAGCAACATTATCGTTAAGAAACTCTTCAGAAGACAAATGTCCACGTCCTTCAAAAGCAGATAATTTGCGCAAATTAACAGTCTCATTTTTTTGTGTGAGCCTACAAAACAAAAACGTCATGCATCGTAATCCAAAAAACAGAAACATCTTCACCCATTTTGCGTCGTGAGTCAGGAATATTAGGCATGACCGGCTCAACATTGGGACATCTCAACTTCTTTAAGACAACTCAATGAGAAAGATGTGATGTGCAAGGAGGTATAACCAAGCAAACAATATAGGTTAAAAATTTTGCGTTAAAATTCAATCCAAAATTTAAAAGTTTTCGATTGAATTTTGCTGCATCAGTCTGGGTGCACTGTGGAGATAGATCAAACTAATGACTGAAAAATTAATATTCAAAGTTTCCTATTCACTATTTAATACTAAGTATGAAAGAGAGAGGAGAACAAGCTAGGAAGTTTACTTGTTGGTCTATCGGATAAGACACTAAACAAGATTCACATTTTTGAGTGGTAGATAGGTGACTGGCAACTCCAAAGTGAGGTCATTAGAGTGTTTCCATCACTTCTTCCCGACAAGAAAAAATTTGTAATGCATTAGCCAATAATAAAAACACTGTAGTTTCGGTCTCATAAACCGATTCGCCAAATAAGCCCACGCAATTTTTTTGTCCTTAAAATGAGTTTTTCACAATATCACCCAATAAGCTGAAGCAGAAAATTGCATTAACTACACGTACCTTTTCTCTTATTTTTGCATCCTTTCGTTATGCACAAATGCTTTTCTTTTTTACCAATATTGACTTATTTGCTCTTTTTTCTCTTTTAGCATGCAAACACACACACAAGTATTTGACTACTTACAGCACACGTGCAACAGACAATGCAATTTGGTTTATTAAGTTGTCACATGGCTTAATACTGTTCCTCATTCAGCTCGAAAATACGACACATGTGCTAACAGCCGACCAAGTATGTACCATTAAAACTTTTTGTGCTTTTTGGGCCTTCTTTCAAGAATTTCACATGCAAAGATTACCTTTGAACTTTTTGTTTGCTAATGGTTTTGAATTTGCCATCTAAATCATGTTGATTTGGTATTTGAATTTGGCTATCATTCTGCGGAACATGATTCGACTTTCTGACCTCGTTGCCATCAACAATGCGTTCTGCAATTGACCCATTTCCTTGTAATGGTTGGAGAACTTTACGCAATTCATGTTGATGACCGTCGCTGGTTAAGTAACCATCTTGGTATTCCTTTTCTATGTTCCTGATCCTTTGATGCACAAGTGGGGATATATAAGCAAAATCTAATTGTTGAATCGAGAGCAACTGGAATGCTAAAGTGCTATTTTTTTGAGTCAGCAATGAGGGACGTTTCATATCCTCAGGAACATTTAAAATAATCACTTCTGGTATTTTATCGTCTTGTGAAGTAGTAGAGTCAATCGTTGAGAGAATCTCAGACTTTTCGCTATGGACTGCAGTGCTCTCATTTCTACTAGGAAAAGCTTCGACATGGAATTTGAACAAATTTTCTTCAGTGCTATTTTGCTGTTCAGCAGGAAATCCAGCAATATATAGTTGAACCTGGAAAATCAAAATGAACTTTTGTTAGTTGAGGGCGAGTAATTTCTTAAGCACAGAGGTACTAAAAATATTTAAGTTGCTACTTTAGCTGTCAGTTTTTAATTTTAGTGAAGGTTTTTGCTTTTCTATCGCCATCTAGCTTATTTGCTTCATTATCCAGGTAAAGTCATATTACGCACTTAACTTATTGCATATATTATAACTTAGGATAAAGAAAAATGAAATACAACAGAGTAACTTAAACAGCTACATCTAGACGCGTTCAACTCAAAACTGCATGTGTAAATGTCGAAGTGCTCAACATTCGGAAACTTCACGTTTTTTTGCAAGCACAGCACAGTAGTTAATCACTGTTACGCAGAACATCACAGCGCACAATTACATCTGGCTTATTGAAACGGAAAATCTGGGTTTGTGACTTAAAATGGTACATTATGTGGAGTGACAACACTCCTCCCGACATAAATAAAGTTCAACTTAATCATATACATTGGTACACACATACACAGTCAAAAAAATAAACAAACTACGAGAAACCAGCTTGATAAAAATCAGGAGCTTTCTGTTACGACTTGGGTAACAACTAGTAGTGTTAGATGAAGTCAGTACGTTTACAGGTGTAGATGTGTTATTACTATTAGACGAGGATGCGTCAGAAGCAGTGATAGGCCTATAGTTTTGAGTACATGGCGTATCTACATCATTACGAAAATTATTCTGGACAACAAGTGAGTCAGTTAAATTATTGGGGTTTTATTCCCAGTCGGATCACACTAAAAACTTCAAAAGGTGCTTGGGACATCCGGAAATGCAAAGGCTAAGTGTATGTGTGTTGTTTGTCTTGTATGTCCTCTAACAGCATTCAATCATTCATGATTGATATCTGTAATGGGCCGCCACTTGAGAATGGCCTACACAAGGAAAGCTTAGCACCCGCAGTTCTGTACCTTTACCTTTATGAACAAAGCCAAATCATGCGGTCAGTAAATTAACGGACTGGTTTTATGCAAAAATGCACTCCCTACAATGAAACCTCAGTCTTTTTCTTAGAAAAAATTGCAAAAGAGCGCGAAAAATGAATCACATCATAGAATGTCAAAAACCAAACCTTGTGTTATAGGACAAATGATGCGAAAACGCAATGTCAAGCGCAACTGCGATGACAAATGTTGCGAAAACGCAACAACAATTTTTTTTTTTCAAACGTTCAACCAATTTTTTTGCCCTATCGATCAAATTCAGAATTTACGCAAATGCGCCTATCAATTGTTCGACTATCAAATCATATCACCAAACTAAAAAATATGCCAAATTAAACTTATTTCATTCTATTTACTTCTTGTTGTTGTCGGCCATTATGTTGACACAAATCGTCTCAACTTGCAACCTCTTCAGAAGTTTTTACACGTGCTATAATTTTTTTTTAACTACTATCTCATGAACACATCACAAGGGCAACTAGCAAAAGCAGTGATTTTGGAATCGGTCTAAAAATGTTTGCGAAATGAAAGAAAAATGGCACACTATTTGTTAGTGGCGAAAACCCAAGATTTGTCTTAAATGGGTTAAACTTTTCAGTTGGCGCTAAAAGTTTTGTACACCATATGCAATCGAATAGACGCTTTATGTTTTTATTTTCGTGCAAAATGTGGCTTATAATAAAAACGCTTGCTTTACTGCCCAACGAACTGTATCAGAGTCTGGCCATATATTCTTGAATTTCCGAATTTTGCGATTTAAATTATAATAACATATTGCAGTAATAAAAAATTCTGTTGAGATCAATATCACAGAAAAAAAACGCTGTCGTTTCAAAAAAATTATGAAGAAGCAACAAGCAACTCACAATGCGCATGCGACATGCGTACGCACTTTATATTTTTTAAAACCGTCACATTGCGTGCTATTTAGGCTCTTATTTTTTTATAAAGCACTTGAACAGCGCCAGCTGAGAAGAAAGATTGTAGTGAAAATGTTTACCTGATAATGTTGTCATCGCTGTAGCTATCTCACTCAGCAAGGGTCATATCTGTGTTCACACACGCTAAGGCAGTACCCATTCACAAAAAGAAGATACCATGAATTTCAACAACTATAGGCCAATAAGCTTTCTTTCTAGTTTTTCAAAAATTTACAAAAAAAATTGTATATTAGCGATTATATGAGTATTCATCCTTCATTCATTTTAAATTATCATTAAACACTCAGCTGGTTTTAGAATGAGCGACTCCACTGCCCCTGTCATTGACATAGTAACAGCAGTATTTGAGAAAATCGTTTCCACCATCAGCATTTGTTGAGATCCCTAACAGGCTTTCGACACTATTCATTATCCCATTTTGTCGCACATACTAGCTCATGTAAGTGTAAGGGGGTACAGCTTTGGATTAGTTTAAAAGTTACCTGAATGGAAGCACTCAACAAGCCTGTTTTAATGGTTTTTCTTTTGGTAATATTAATTATGTAAACTTATTCATTCCTCAAGGGGCCATCCTTGCCCGCTATCAATTACTATTTATGGAAATGATTTTTCCAATTGTTTGAAATAAAAGCTTGTCTTTTGCAGACAACACCCATGTTTTCGCAAATGGCAAAACTGCTGGTTCGCTTTTTGCCAAAGAAAATCTGGAACTCTGCAACAATGACACTTTGTTAATTGCTATCAAACTGTCACTTAACGTCAACAAAACCAAATGCAAGTACTTCAGAACTGCCAGCTCTAAGCCTCCCTCTAGTGATATATTTTTAGCTGTTAGATACACGCCTATTGAAAAAGTCTCTTCAGTGCACTTGTAAGGAGCCGTTATCCATAAAAATTTATCGTGGAAAAAATTACATGCAAATGTTATAGAGTAAACTGAAAGCTACCTTGAGAACTGTATTGAGAGTGAAACCGTGCCTCAACAGAAACCCTCTTTCAGTTTGACTTTCAAACCCATTTCTATTCCATCGGATACTGAATATAACTAACTGGTCAGTGGTCAAACTAACCAAAACAATCACTCAGCTTTCTATTTGGTTCGAAGTAATTTTATAACATCATCATAGATCAAATTTATATTTTTTGTCCTATATTTTTCTTTAAAAACACAAAGTAAAAATCTCTACAGACTGTTTCACCTCAGCGGATCATCAGGAGGTATCTTATTCTTATTCTATTATAAGATACCCCCTGATGATTCGCTGAGGTGAAACAGTCTGTAGAGGTTTTTACTTTTTTACTTTGTGTTTTTAAATAAAAATATATATGCTCTGACCTTGGTCATTGAGCCCTTTTGTTACTGGAAGCAACCATTTCCTGCAATTGTATTTTCTGTCCTATGCTGCTAACTAAATCAAAAAAATTTCGATAGTTCTCGGCAAAAATTGTAGGTCGATCAAGTATTCAAATTTTCGCACACGTCCATCAACTACTTATCATTTTTCTGCATTTTCAATAACTGCACTGATAATGCGTAGAAGAGAGGCTGCATACCTAAGGACATTGCCAGATTTGCATCACTGCAAATCTTGACTACATAGCCTTTTCGCAGCAACTACTTGAAAAGACGTGGATTTTTAATGAATCATTTCACTGTAGAGCGAGACAGCGCTGTTTCTGGCTATTAGCCTTCATCAGCCGCCCTCAGGTAAGAAACATTCATCTTCCAGGACGAATGATCTTGCCAGGATCACTCATCCCTTCGGATAAATATTTCTTAAAGAATTTAACCTTTGTGATACGCATATCCACTCGTGTGGCTACGTCACCATTCCAGTCAAACTCTTTACGTGGCCAGGGTGAAGAGCAAACAACTAAAGAGCAGCGTCCTTCCTGGCCTACCGGACGGGAAGCCATGACGACTTCCTCTTGTTGGGTCAGAGGCTATAACAGCACTCCATCACCAACAGTGCAAAGCACTCCAGTAAATCGTACCGTAGAGCGAGACAGCGCTGTTTCTGGCTATTAGCTATATATGTTCACCCTGGCCACAATGGCTATATGTTCACCCTGGCCATGTAAAGAGTTTGACTGGAATGGTGACGTAACCACACGAGTGGATATGCGTACCACAAAGGTTAAATTCTTTAAGAAATATTTATCCGAAGGGATGAGTGATCCTGGCAAGATCATTCGTCCTGGAAGATGAATGTTTCTTACCTGAGGGCGGCTGATGAAGGCTAATAGCCAGAAACAGCGCTGTCTCGCTCTACGGTACGATTTACTGGAGTGCTTTGCACTGTTGGTGATGGAGTGCTGTTATAGCCTCTGACCCAACAAGAGGAAGTCGTCATGGCTTCCCGTCCGGTAAGCCAGGAAGGACGCTGCTCTTTAGTTGTTTGAATCATTTCACTGTTATATTTAGTTATCATATCGTGCAACAATCTTTTTAATGAAATGTTCAACTTCCTATCAGATGCTCAGTCTTAAAGGGACAGCAAAAACAAGGTGGCAAGTTTTTATGCTGCGTCTTTGAAAAAAGTACTTAATGAGATTCCTCCATTATGGAGTGGTAGACATAAGGTCTGAAACTTTTAAGCCAACTCATTATACTGTTGTGCTCCTGTCACTTTCTCGTACTATAAATATATATTTGCAACCAATGAACAATTTAATGAGAAAGAATTAAAACATTTGTAGAACTATAGCTGAAAACATTTCTTACCTTTGTTTCATTGCATTTTTCATCAAAAATAATGGTAAGAACGTGAAATTTGTTCGAAACTGCCACACTTCGTATACACTCATTTTTCTCCGTTTCAGCTTTTGTCACTTTTGAAAAGATCTATATGAAAAAAAGGACTTACTCAAGGGCTGAAAAAAGATATTTCTATACAGACGTATATACGCAGGATCAACAATGAGTCATCATTGTTACTTTGATTTGGTGATCTTTTAAAAAACCTAACCCGTGCATTTCTGGCCTAAGGGTCACGAATATCTGTAGAAGCAAGCAATGAAAAAAGTTTGTTAGCCACTATGTTTTGAAAGTAAAACCAGTATCCAAAAAGCAATCAATGACATGGCAAGTGCTGCTTAGAGGTAACTAGCAGTTATTTGCAAAGTACCAGACCACCTAAAAATTGCATGCATTTGGCAAGTTAAGCTAGGGCGTTTTTCAAGGCATGCAAAGAAATTATTTTCAAAAAAAGTAACATCAAACTTTAATCGAGTTAGCTGGACAGCAAATTTGTCGGATAGCCAAATATCTGGCAAATTCAACTTGCCGGATATCCGGTATCCTGTCAGATATTCGTGCGTCACTATCTGGCCAGATACCGAATAGTAACACAGAGCCAAAATTAATATTTAGATGGTCTTTGTCCACGCTATTCTCGTGCTCGACTCGCGAGCCATGAAACTATGAGGTTATGTGACACACAGGAAACTTTCAAAAGCATTGTGTCATTAAAAATGGACTTTATTACCCTATCTATTTTATTTTCAGTACTCGGAATCAAACCAAAGTCTACAGCTCCCAAAGCGGAGCTGTTCAACTTTCACATGTTTTGTGCTATCAACAAAGCTACTACAAGACACAAGGCTTATAGTTTATAAATACCATATTACCATAAAATTACTGCAAAAAATCAGTCCTGTGGTAAATCTGTAATGATGGGTAAATTACGTCAAACCTAAACACAAACAGCCGATTGATGAACTAAAGACGTTGAATCAAAGACTTCAGCTTACATAAAGTTACAAAACCGCATATTTAAAAGCAAAAACATCCATTACAATGCTACAGGTACCTTGAAATGTTGTTTTTTGAACATAGAAAAACAAAGCTTCTAGGAAAATTCTCTCCCCCTGCTATGCGCCTTCGAGAAAAAATTGTGGCCTATTTTTTTGTTTCAAACAAACAATGAACATGCGAGTTACAGCACAGAAGGCAGGCTGTTAAACGTAAAATACTTGCATGTTCTTTCGAGGAAAAACAACGATGGTGGTCATCGAACTCATACTGACTCGGTTTAAAGCCAATTGATTACTACCCTACTGCTACACCATCGAAGTGGCTTTCCTGATGACAAAACTCACAGCACCAAATGAAAATAACTTGTAAATCAAATTTAAATCCACTTGATATAGAAAATTACCAACGCAGTATAAAGTTTGGGCTCGGTTCTACTTTTGTAGAGTCTACACAAATCAAAGTTTTTAAACTTGCACCAAATTTTTTCACAGAGATCAAAAAGATAAACTTTATTTTTACCGAGTCTACTCTACGCAATTTCCTTGAACTTTAAAAATATTCGGTATCTGGCTGGATAGAGAAGTACTGTTCTGCCGGATATCAGATACCTCAAAAAGCACCGGATCACTAGTTTTGGCTCTCATTGAAAAATGTTTTACATGTCGTTTTGCTTTCAAATTTGGTTTTTCCAAATTGTCCTTTTGGTGTTACTCTGCGTTTGTTTTAAATCAGTTAACCAATTTTTGCAGCCCAATAATACTCCTCATAAAAAGTACCTACCTTGTCCAACTTAAAATAGCCGACATGACGTCCAGGAGGCAGAGTATGAATGGTGCCGTTGGCAAATGGAAAAAACAAAAACAACTTTTCATAGTTGCTTAATCCACAATCACCAAGATCATAACCACACTCCATCACATTACAGGCCTGAAAATGATTCTGTATATCTCAAATACGATTTTCAGATTTCTTGTTCTTACTTCGCTCCAGACAAAGGTAGGTACATACACACAGCCATTACATAGCTTTTCTGTTTTATTTCACTTTCTTAATTTTTGCAGAGAAACAAACAAAACGTCAGTGATTTATTCATAATGGCAGTATTATTTTTCATATGCATTTGCATATTTATCAGTGCTGCCACTCGTAGGGATTTTTTGACGTCTGTAGGGAGTAGGGAATCCCTACAGGATTTTTGCTCGTCTGTAGGGATTTTCAGTAAGATGGGTAAATTTTATAGCTTTTACTTCTGCGCATAATAGGACACCTCTGACTTTTTTCAATGATCACCAATCCGTCACCATTTTTACTCATTGATCAGTGACAAACAAAAGTTGGTGCTTGCGTGCTAAGTCGTGGCGGTTATTTTATTGGAAGAGGCGAAGAACACCGGAAAGCCTTTTGTAGAAACAAACAAGCACTCTGAAGCTGCAGCGTTTTGAAATTGGAAACTGGGCCCACGCACTTTTCCCTCTAAGGTGCGAAATTTGAGAAATTTCAGGCAAAATTTTCCAATTTTTGTTGTTTGCAAACTGCAATGGTGGTTTTTGGCCAAATTTGAATCAAAGTGTACAATATTTTGGAGCAAAACAAATGTCTCATAATCTCGAAACTCAACTTGAGCAAAACTTAAATCAAACTTTCTTTAAACCCCAAAATCGTTGGGCAAATTTTTTATTGAAATTTATATTTGGGCAAATTCGCACTAACCAAAAATTTGGAGGGAACAGTAGTCCCACGTGACTGCGACATGCTGCGATGTCATAAGCTTTATCAATATTTTGGCACCAATACCAAGGAGAAAATACAAATTGGAGGTTACAAAGGGGCATATTGAAGTTGTTATCTCATCAGTGTTGCGGTTAGACTGAACTGATTCGCTCCAAATAATTTTCTATTAGCTTCGAAATATTGGTAGGGAAAACCAGGGATTTTTTGATCCTCTCTGTAGGGGAGAAACAAAATTTTGAGTGGCAGCACTGATATTTATCCTTCTATCAAGAGAAAACGGTCAAAGTACCGCTCCAAGATAGAGGAATCTCGCTAAATGCCTTTCAAAACAACACAACAAGTAAACTTGCAGGCTTGTTCTCCACGCAGCTCCTATAATGAATGGGCAAATGGACAATCGGCAAAGTCAAACACATTTTTTCCTCAAGCTGTTCGAATTAACAAAGGGATTCAGTATTGAATAACAGACAAATTAGATATGTGATTAAACGATTTTACTTGCAATTTTGAAACAACACTTTCTATAACACGGTTTTTAATTTGATGAGACCACAATTCAAAAAAGGATATTGAAATTTGTTTAAAGACTAAACAACTCCCTGATTTAGCTACTTCACACTCAAAAATAGTATTACCTGGTCACAGAACCTATCAGCCAACCATGAATTAGAACAGCCAGACTTGCAATAATTCAAAAATGAGTTCTGCCATTGGTTTCCACCAAAATTGTTGCTCATGCCCACACCAGGTCTGATGCTATCCCCTAAATGTTGCATCTTAATTAATATAATAATGCAACTTGGAGTAATTCGAGATATGGGTATAAAATGGCAAGCAAGCCATTATAAAATTGCAGCCTATTACAATAATGATCACAAATGCCAGAATGCTACTTAAAATGACAAAAAAGCACGTCATGTATCCTTGAGTTTTGCACTAACAATTACTGTTGCTCAGCAATTCACAAAAAATCAACTTTCACGAAAAAAAAAAAGGCCAATGGCAGGAGACTGAGGAAAAAAAGAGAGTCTAACAACCACCAATTGTTGAATATGGTACAAACACGGTGCTCACATCAATTGCTTCAGTTTCTGCAAAGCTGTCAAGAAGGATGGGGTAAAGATGTTCAAATAAGTGTAACTTTTAAACACTGACAGACCAAAACTTGAACAGGAGATGATTTAGGCAGTGGCTATTTCTGGGGGGGGGTAGCAACAACCCCAAATTATCATGCAACCTGTGTGTCAGGTTGTGTCCGCTTGCTCTTTACATTATCCCTTTTGATGCTGAATGTCAAGCATGATAGCAGTGAATACCAATTTTAAAGTCATTGGTCTGAACCAAGTCGGATCCTAATCTTGAGTCTACCACTCTTGTCTGACATTCTATTAAGCAACCACCTGATCAATGCCCAAGCAAAGCTAATAAAAGTGGTTAAAAGTAAGTTTCAGTTTAGCAAAGTTCTTTCAAAAAATTACACAAGATAAACATTCTTGGGATGCATTTGTGTTTAAATGCTTTATAATTCAAGTATTATGTATTTTCAGAATTTTTTAAATACATTTGTTACCATGGAATGGGTAATTGGAAGAATATACAAAACAAATACAACGCCAAACAAAGGAAGCTCTTAAACTTCTAAAGTAAGTTGTAAACCAGTGTAAATTACAGAGCATGTACTTGTTATAAAAATGAGCAGTGAGCACAGCCAGACTCGTCTACAGAATACTTGCTGCATGAAAGGATTACAAATTGCATAACCTACAAAATTATATACGTTTTAACATAAGAATATTTTTATTTTCTGGTCCTAACTGGAAGATTCGGTAATGTTCCATAATAATTAAGATTGTCCTCGCTCTGACTATTTTAGATTTAGTGACGCATTACTTTCTATGACATCATAGTAGTTTTTCATGATTGGCGAGTGAGACATTGCAAGCTGTTAGTTATCTTGTGGGTCAAAGGTATATTTACCAGTCGCAACTGGAAGATTTGGTAGCGTTCCATAACAACTGATGTTGTCCTTGCTCTGACTATTTTAGGTTTTGTAATGCATTACTTTTCTATAACACCATAGTAGTTCTTAATGATCGGCGAGTGCAACATTGCAAGCAGTTAGTTGTACTGAGTGTCTAAAAGGCTTTATTTAGACTGGCCATTAGCTCAGTTGCTTAGCGCGCTACATTAACAAAAGGATTACATAATGCGGATATTGCATAACACGGATTATTGAGAACGAATATTGCCTAAATTATAAGTATTCGCTCAAAATATTATTTATTATTATATTGCTTACATTGTTATTATTAAATTATACAACATTCCTGTTCCACGAAATGGCAGGAAACGGCATCTCCATAAATATAGACCACTTGTTTTCTTATGCTGGCTTTTCAAAACACATGCTGAGTTCTGAATAACAATGTTGCTGCATCGTGCTACCTACATCTAAATAAATGAAGTTCTGATATGAATCGAAGTCAGATTGCACGCTGTTACATTTGGACATCCTCATATTTGACGCCCCTACATTTGGTGACCCCTCTTACTTGGTGAACCCTACACTTCAAAACAGTCTCCGTAGGCTGTTCTAGCGTTTTAAAACCTAATCAGATTATGCATAAAGCAAGTTCAGTGAAGAAACAATAAAGCAATTATGACTTGCAGCCAAGGTTGGACATTTTGGTGAAGCAGGTGTAGCCGCAAGGCTGGCATTGAAAGAATCACGACTAAAAACGGAAAGAATAAACAGTTCTCGTTTTTGTGTATTTTTTCTGTAATTAACTATTTACACGTGGCCCAAAGCAGCCATCCCAGAAGAAAATTAGCCCGCTGATCTAAAAGGTTGAAAATCGCTGACCTAATGTGTTAGTTGGGCAGCTTTGGCCTATCTATTAATTTTTGTTTACATTTAAACTATGTGTGAGTGTGTGTGTTTTTTTTCTTTTATTTTTGTAAGGACTTCGAGTCTGAAATAAACAAAAATAATAATAAATAAAATCTTTCAACTTGAAAGTTCAGGCTTCACAATAAGTGGGTCTCAAAAACTAAATAGTCCTGCAAGAAGAAAAAAATAATGTGTGATTAACCCAATGAGTAAAGCATCTTGACTATGCTCAGATACGAGCAGTATGAAAATAACTGAACTGGCAATACTTTTGTAATGGTAGTTGTTGCGATACTGAAACTTGGCTAAAGATTCAACCTTTAATTCTGAGAACAGAAACGTTATCTATCCCAAAGAACGACGTAAGAGTATCAGTATCATATCCAATGGTTCTTGGAAATCTTGCAGTCCACCACTTTTAAAAAGAAACAAACCACCCTTAATATATAACGAAATTGTACATTAAGCAACTCAGAAAATATTCCTCCCAGAGCTATACAAATCACTCTTAAAATCTCTGCTAACACTCACTCTAGATAACCAACAAGATGCGAAAAGCAGCAACACGGACTTACTCTAAAATCATCTAATATATACTCATTTCATACAATAACAAATTTCCGCCCCTTTTATAGAAAATTTACGATTCCAGAAAATTCCAGATAGTTGCACATTGTTACGTAATTACGACACATTAAACGTCTTAAACAACACCATGGATTGCAAAATGTCGATTATGACGAGACATACACAAGACGGAAAGATGCTCAAAATAAGAAGTTTCTAGAAGATCCAGTATAACACAGTAATGCTAATCAAAACATGCGATGAACAACGAAAGTTCTGGATTTTGTCATGCCTCTCGTCACGTGTTGCAATTAATTCACACACCAAATGACTATAACTACAGAACAAGCTCAAATTAGGCAAGTAAGACGGTTTTATCACAGGACTATAAACTCAAATATATCACTCGATTAATAACGTGACATACGCCCCCTCTTAAGAATATGATTGCAAAAAACATTGAAAAAACAAACGTGATTACTCTTATCCTCAAAAAACTGTGTATTTACGAAAAATTACCAACAATGTATGAAACTTTGCATGCTTTCCTTTAAGTCCATCACAGCGCATAATGCAGGCAGCAATCACAAAATTAACAGTATAGAATATAGCAAAACAGTAGACACGAAATTAACACGCAAGAACTTTAAACAAAATTAAATTAGTCTATTATTCGACTCAAATAATCTGCCACTATATTGTCTTTACCGGGAATATCCTGTACCTGATAATCATATCCTTGCAAGGCCAACCTCCATCGCAAAATATAGTCATTACCTAACTTCGCCTGGTTCATAAATGATAGCGGCTTATGATCTGTTTGAGATAGGAATAGTTTTTCAGCCAAGAATAAACGAAACTTTGTTAACCCCATACAATTGCCAGGCATTCCTTCTCGATAGTCGAATATTATCTCTCGGCATGAGTAACTTTCTTACTCCCATAAGCTACAGGATGTAGCTTGTTACCATGCCGTTACATGAAAGCTGCTCCCACACCACAATTCGATGCATCAGTTCGCAAAATAAACGTTTTTTTGTGGTCGAGCAACCTTAGTACTGGCTTGCAAAGCAAAATCTCTTGCAGTGTAATAAAAGCTTTTTCATGAGCCTCACCCCAGTAAACCAAATTTGGTTGTCCTTTTTTGGCCAAATCAAATTGCAGAAAATGACAGCACATGGTCCCGATAGTAATTTGCCAGTCCCAAAAATGATCTCACCTCCTTCTTTGGAGTTGGTCTTCGTGAATTGCGAATCTTCTCCAAGTTATCATCGTTAATGGTAACCCAGTTTTTATCGATTTTGTGTCAAAGAAAGTCCACGGTCTTCAAACCAAATACGCATTTCTTTGGTCAGACGATGAAACTTGCTTCTTGTAGGCGATTGAATAACTCCTTCAATGTACCTTAATGTGATTCCCAGTCCTTTGTGTACATGATTAGATCATCGATGGAATTGTCTTCATTATCCACATCAGATAAGAATCGTCTCATTCCTCAAACCAGCATTGCTCCTGAATTCTTCATCCCAAACAACATTCTTAAAAACTCGTAACATAATAATAATAGTAATAATAATAACACTTTGTATCCCTCTTAAGATTTCATCAACAATTCGATGAATCTGACGAAGTAACATCCATCCACAGTGACAAAAGCTGTCTTCCTCACATCATTATCAGATACCGATACTTGCCAATACCCCTTGCTAAAATCAATCTTTGAGAACCACTGACTCTTTCCCCAAAGCAGGACTATTTGGCCTAACCGATTTGACGTGAGACAATTAGAATAAGAGTGATATTAGGGTTAGGTAATGGTTATAGTAGGGTTAGGGTGATATTTGGGTTAGAGTTACATTAGGGTTAGGGTCCCAACGTAAAGTCGACTCACATCGAATCAGTCACATCAAATCGTCTCACATTAAATCGGTCGAGCCAAATAGTCGCGTACTGCTCTTCCCCAGCTGTCAAAATAAATCTGTGGTGGTCACCAGTTCTGGATCAACCACGGTAAATTTGTTCAACTTACGATAATCGACTCATATAGGATTTGATCTGCCCTTTTTCTTTGCAATTACTATTGGAGATGCGTAGGACGATTCTGATTCTCGTATTATTCTCAACTCTAACATTACTTTAATTTCTCCTTTTAATTCTTCTCAAGCAGCATAAGGTAATGGATAAGATTTGGATCTAACCGGATCTTCATTATTTAGTATAATCCGATGCTCAATCAAATTGGATTTTCCTGGAACATTAGTTAACACTCCCTTGTAAGTATCCAAGATCTTCATCATTTCTTTTTGCTGATCCTCTGTTAGGTTCACTTCAAAATGTATATCCCGAATGTATATCTTCAAAATGTATATCCCGAATGTCCTCCTTTTGATGGCAACGTCCCCACTCCAACAATTCATCATCAGTAACACTGCATTCTTCTTCCGTTTCTCTAATTCCGACACCGACTTGAACAGGTTCCACCTCAAAGTCCTTTTCCATGTTTTTCAAAATGCCTTCGTCCTTCTTCCGTTCAATATAGTGCTTCCACAAGATGATGTGAAAATTTTTCTAGTCAATTTCGATGCAATAATTGCTTTCCCCCTTGCATCCACTGATTGCATAAGGTCCCTTCCACTGCATTAACATCTTGTTATGATTTGTGGACAATAAAACCAATGCTTTATCCCCCTCTTTGAAAATCCGTCTTTTACCCTTCTGGTTTTTTATTTTTATGATGACTTTTAGCCAACTCTTCCTGAGCCACCTTCAAGTTGGTATTGAGACGTTCAAAACAGATTTAAAAAGCGCCGAAAACATCTTTTAAATTTAGGTAGTCTTGAAAAAGACTGTTTAAGAACCAAACATTTTCGTCTCGCTCTCTTCAGGGTTCAATGCGAGAGTTAATTGAGAAAGAAAAAAGTGGTCTATATATTTTCATCAGCTTCATCGAAAAATCTGCAACAAAAAGGAAAAAGGGCTGTGATTGGTTGTTAAAAGACAGACGGATTGTGATTGGTCGAATACGGATGAATTTTAGAATCTAACTCAACTATCGGAGAATTTGCAGTGAGTAGACAAATTCCTTTTGACGGCACAGAATAGGTTTCAGCGTTTTGATGAAAGTTGCCTCCAGCGCCACCAAGTGGAAAATTGTTCTCGCTTTGGCTAAAACCGAAAACTGGTCAATATGATAATGAGAGGCACAATCAGGATGTTGGATTAAGTGCAGACCAATAGCTGAATCACAGTCTAGTTGATTGAGTGGAATAGTACTCCACTCAATCAACTAGACTGCACTCAATCAACTAGACTGTGATTCAGCTATTGGTCTGCACTTAATCCAACATCCTGATTGTGCCTCTCATTATCATATTGACCAGTTTTCGGTTTTAGCCAAAGCGAGAACAATTTTCCACTTGGGGGCGCTGGAGGCAACTTTCATCAAAACGCTGAAACCTATTCTGTGCCGTCAAAAGGAATTTGTCTACTCACTGCAAATTCTCCGATAGTTGAGTTAGATTCTAAAATTCATCCGTATTCGACCAATCACAATCCGTCTGTCTTTTAACAACCAATCACAGCCCTTTTTCCTTTTTGTTGCAGATTTTTCGATGAAGCTGATGAAAATATATAGACCACTTTTTACTTTCTCAATTAACTCTCGCGTTGAACCCTGAAGAGAGCGAGACGAAAATGTTTGGTTCTTAAACAGTCTTTTTCAAGACTACCTAAATTTAAAAGATGTTTTCGGCGCTTTTTAAATCTGTTTTGAAATTCTGTACCACCAAAAAGCTTTTCGTATATTTTCGCCAAAGGTACAATGATTCTCAAATGAAGGAATTGAATAATGTGGTCAAAATTCGTGGCAAAATTAGAGGACTCCATCTTTCTACTAAATTCTTAAAAGAATGCATTTTCAAGCGTGTTTCGCCCAAATTTCTCATGAAGCGCATGGAAAAATCCAAATTGAAGTACAGTCCCTCCATTGAGCGCGCTTTTCTTAATGATGAAATATGCAAAAATCAAGCCAAATTGAAAAAGCTAAAATTGAAGCTCTCAGAGATTTGGCCTGCCACCTGTAAATTTCTTTCTTTTTTTGACTGGATTAGATTTTCCCGCTACTTAGCTGATATCGAGAAAACTCAACAAGATCGGATTCAAGCCAAGCATTTCCGCAACCTCAATTGGCTATTGAAACAGCGATTCGGTTCAGTTCCCTCAAATTTTGGTGATAATATCTATAACTTGTCCAGTTATGAGCTATCCGACAGCGAAAAGGTCATGTTAGCCTATGGTTTAGATTTCTGTCTTCCTCCTTCCACCATCCATCGTGAAAAGATTTTTGCCGAGTTTGAAGTGTTATTGGGTCAGCTGTTTCACCACACTAGTAAATCCAAAGAAGGTCTTTGTGCTCTTAAAGCAAAGCTCACAGATTTGGCTCATTCTTTTTGTGGCACTCCCATTGACATGTCAAACTTTTACATGCATCGTCAATGCTTTGAAGCTATTAAGTCATTACGTAACAATGCTGACATTGTCATCACCAAAGCAGACAAGAGCAATACAGTAGTTATTTTAAATAAAACTGATTTTTTGACTAAAATGAACGTTATTTTGAATTCGCAGAAATTTCAAGAAATTGGACCTGTTGACACGCATGACAACACAGCGAGGATTGAAGGAAGCATTCAAAGGCGTCTCTTGACCTTGCTGAAAAGTGAAGCGTTGACTAGATCTGTTTATGAAGCTATTCGGCCCTCCGGTTCACAAAGACCCAGACTGTATGGACTACCTAAAACGCACAAAGATGGTGTTCCCCTCCGACCCATCCTATCTATGATTGGCTCTGCTCAGCATGAACTGGCTAAATTTCTTTCGGCGACCCTTCAACCAGTTCATGATCTATTTTCCAGCAATTGCACCAAAGATTCTTTTTCTTTTGCACAAAAAATGCAGCAGCTTACTTTTGACCCAGATGATTGCTTTCTCTGTTCCTTCGACATCTCAAGTTTGTTCACCAATGTACCTTTGGCTGAAACTATTCAAATTTGTGCTGACACCCTCTATGACGGCGATCTTTCACCTCCGCAGTTTTCCAAAGAAATTTTTATTGAGCTGATGAACATCGCTACTACCTCTGCTGAGTTCAGCTTTAATAACGTTACGTATAAGCAAATTGATGGTGTTGCAATGGGTAGTCCACTCGGGCCAGCACTAGCCAATATCTTCGTTGGCTACCATGAAAATAAGTTGTTTCAAACTATAAACGAGCCTTTTTTCTATACTAGATATGTTGACAACACTTTTTCTATTTTTAGAACAGAAGCGAATGCAGACCAGTTCTTTCTTGCTCTCAATTCATTACACCCAGCTTTGAAATTTACCATGGAAAAAGAAGCCGATCAAGCACTCTCTTTTCTCGACGTGAAAGTTGACAAATCCAAAAAACAATTTCAAACATCAATATACAGAAAACCTACATTCACTGGTCGCTACATGCGTTGGGATTCTTTTGCACCTTCCAAGCGCAAAACGAACCTAATCGAAACGTTAGTTCATCGAGCCCTCGTAATCTGTTCACCTGGTAAAGTTAAACAAGAACTGGACTGCATTCGCTCCATTCTGAAGAATAATGGTTACCCTGAAACAATAATCAACTTCAGCATTTCCAAGAAAATTTCCCGTTTTCAATTACTGCCCAAAGAAGGACCAAAGAAATGCCCTATGTATCTAAAACTACCCTGGATTGGCAAAAACAGGTAAAATCTAACGTTCAAAATTGTTTTAGAGCCGTCGATCCTCGTGTCATTTTCCAAACCAGAAAGATTCTGCCTTCAATCTATAAGGATGCTGTGCCCATCACTCATCAAAGTATGGTCGTATACCAATACGTGTGCCGCTGAGATTGCCGGTACGTGGGTCGCACATCCCTACGACTGTAAGATAGAATCAATCAACACATTCCAAAATCAATTAGAAATAAAGAAAATCCAACCAAAGTTCTTCCCAAACGTAACTGCAAAATTACTACTCCACTCAATCAACTAGACTGTGATTCAGCTATTGGTCTGCACTTAATCCAACATCCTGATTGTGCCTCTCATTATCATATTGACCAGTTTTCGGTTTTAGCCAAAGCGAGAACAATTTTCCACTTGGGGGCGCTGGAGGCAACTTTCATCAAAACGCTGAAACCTATTCTGTGCCGTCAAAAGGAATTTGTCTACTCACTGCAAATTCTCCGATAGTTGAGTTAGATTCTAAAAT
This sequence comes from Trididemnum miniatum, assembly GCA_964006365.1. NCBI lineage: Eukaryota > Metazoa > Chordata > Ascidiacea > Aplousobranchia > Didemnidae > Trididemnum > Trididemnum miniatum. The sequence continues at coordinate 23,913,251 of OZ023239.1, forward strand.
TCATCCGTATTCGACCAATCACAATCCGTCTGTCTTTTAACAACCAATCACAGCCCTTTTTCCTTTTTGTTGCAGATTTTTCGATGAAGCTGGTGATAACATATAGACCACTTTTTTCTTTCTCAATTAACTCTCGCATTGAACCCTGAAGAGAGCGAGACGAAAATGTTTGGTTCTTAAACAGTCTTTTTCAAGACTACCTAAATTTAAAAGATGTTTTCGGCGCTTTTTAAATCTGTTTTGAAATTCTGTACCACCAAAAAGCTTTTCGTATATTGAGACGTTCTCACGGTTCCAAAACGTAATGATAACAGGTTTTGACTTCCAGCACGTCAGCTTCTTTGGTCCAAAGCTCTTTCAAAATTTGAATAGGTCCCCTTACAGTTCTTCCTTCATGCAACTCAAACGAAGCAAATCCAGTTGCCTCCTGCCTCCCGTGGTGCTTCCCTGTAGGCAAACAGCAGCGGGTTGATGAACCGATGCCATTGTTTTGGCTGCTCACTGCACAATCTTTGTAGCATCTTCTTGAGTGCGCCGTTTAATCTTTCATCTAAACCATTGCAAATTGGATGGTATGGAGTAGCAGTCAAACGCTTGATAGATAGCAGCCTTGAAACTTCCTCCATACATTCGGAAACGAACCGAATCCCAAGATCACTTAAAACTTCCTCCTCGACACCCACTTGACCATCCAACTCTAGCTTAAGGCTTCTGCGATAGTTTCCGTATCAACATTCTTGATAGACACTGTCTGCGGATATCTTGTGGCATAACCAGCCAAAGTCAAAATATATCTGCGCCCCTTTTCACTGTCTGAAGTAATGGGTCCCACCAGATTGCAACTCTCTTGAACGGCAAGTCAATCAAAGGCATCTCTCCCAATGGTGCATGAGGAACAGACCCCTTGGTCACTGCCTTTTGACATACGTCACAAGATCTGCTGAACCTAGTGATGTCCTGATGCATTCCCGACCAATAATAGTTGGTTTGGATCCGATTTTCCATCTTTTCCGTGCCCAAGTGACCTCCAACCATGAGCCACTTCCATGACTCTACACCGTAAACCTTTAGCAACCATGATTTGCTTCTCTGTTTCTGCTAGTCCATCACTCCTGTCTCGAATCCGATAAAGTACATCACGGTACTTTTCCAATTTCACTTCATACTCCCCGCACTTCACAGCTTCTTTCTTCTCTGTGAATGGTTTCAGATATTCATCTTCATTTTGCATCTGGCAGAGCTCCTACTTAGTCATCGAAAATCGAGAAGTAACCTCTTTACCTTTGACGGTTTCAGAATTCCTTCTTGCTGAGCTCGTGCCCTTGTAATAGTAGCTGCAACAATTCCCCAATTTGAATCGGGATCATTTCGGTTCCAGGCTCCTCATATATTTCCAACGATAAACAGTGGCTCCCATTGACACAAAGCATCCACTTTCCCAACGAAATAACGAATATCTACTTTAATTCTGGCCATGGAAGCTTTCTTTATCGTTTGATCAACGATCATCATGTATCCTTCATTTTCAGTAAGTTCCTTCTGGCTGACAAAATCTCTCCTATAATGACTCCATTGCAGCCAGTATCACGAAGAATCTACACGCATTTGTCGTCCACTTTCCCTGTAACAATCAGAATACCTTCCGTCATCTCAGCACCCAAGCAAACTCCATTCAAAACTTTGGTTCTTTTCTCCTGACTTTAACTCTAACAGATCATCATCCTCTATTGGTCTGGCTTGGGGCAATTCCGTTCTGACACGCACAGCGCATACCACTCGTTATGGGGGCCCTCATGGTTCACTTCCAGTGGGTCCAGAGCACGAGGTTTGTTGATTAGGCAACGTAGAATAGCAGTCTCTAATTTCATATCCAAAAGCTCCACATCTGTAACAAGAATTCTTCTTCTTTGTTGTCCATCTCTGCAATGCCCCTCTGGCATTCCTATACACACAGTCGCTCGATGCCCTTCGTCGCCCCAACGGCAACAACATTCTGGACTCTTTCCTCTTCCGAATTCCCTCGCATCTCCTCGTCTTGCCATCACATCTTTGCTTGAAAGCTTCTTGTCATGAGCCATTAGGTAATGCTTCGCCAATATCACTCATTTATCCAATGTTTTTGGACTTATCTCATCTCTCATTCAAATTCACAAACAAATCTTTGGTGCAGGTATTAGTAAACTGCTCGTGCACCATCAAATGACTTCTCCACTCTTGACCGTTCCACCCACTTGGTGAAGCAATTCTTTAGTTGCACTATAAACTGACCAGGACTCTCTTGACCTTCAGACTTTGCTTCACAAAATCTCTTACGGTATCCAAATTCCGTAAAACCGTATTGTTTTAACAAAGCCAACTCAAAACGATCGTAACTTATTGCATCTTCCCAAGATAATCGTGAATAGACCTCCAACACACGGCCATACAACGACGCACTCAGCTACGTAGCCCAAGAATCCTTCTCCCAATATGCAACTGTAGCATATCTCTCGAAACGCAAGAGATAATTATCCAAATCATCTTTCCCATTCACAAAGGCAAGTAACTCTGGTGATCGGGCAATTCCACGTTTTTTCATATTTCTTCAGCAATATCGGACCGATTTTCCCTGTCACCTTTTTTACTTTCAAATTCAAGCCTTGCCCGTTCCAACTGTATCCGCCTCAACTCTAGTTAGAGTTCCCGTTTATGCTCAGCTTCCAAACGCTTCTCCTTACGCTCCCATTCCGCTTCCAAACACTTTTCTTCACGCTCCCGTTCCCCTTCCACATGCTTTTCTTCACGCTTAGCTTCCAAGCGCCTCTCTTCTCACTCCGCTTTCAAGCGCTTCTCTACATGCTCCCGTTCCCTTCCAATCGCTTTTCTTCACGCTGCGCTTCCAAGTGCTCACACAATCTATTCCGATTCTTATATTGTAATAGATTGCTTCTCCATACCCATTAAATAATGAACCGAATTATCCTGGTTGAGCCCCCAGATGTCGCGATATTGAAACTTGGCTAAAGATTCAACCTTCAATTCTGAGAACAGAAGCGTTATCTATCCCACAGAACGACGTGAGAGTATCAGTATTATATCCACTGGTCCTTGGAAATCTTGCAATGGATATAATATTACTTTTAAAAAGAAACAAACCACCCTTTATATATTACAAAATTACATATTAAGCAACTTAGAAAATATTCCTCCCAGAACAATCAATCAATATTTTATTAAGTTGCTTCAATATAATCAAATACAGAGAACGGATAATTGGTACAGTAGAAAAAAAAATTGCTTGGTTTAGTAACAGTACACAATATCAACACCGCGACGGGGAGTACCCCTACGTCATTGAGCAGCAGCCACCCAGTGTCAGAGTTAGGTTATAGAAAGAGATTTATACCAAAAGTTTTCTTTTTCTATGCGACCCGTTTTAAACTATAAGGAAAAAAGAAGGTACAACAATTACATTGCAAATCACTAGATACAAGTTGTAGAGAATTATATGTAGAATTTGTATAAAAGCAGTTAAAAATGCTAACAGGGTTCCCACACAACTTTAAAAATCAAATTCCATGACTTCTCATGACTTCCCATGACTTTTTTATGACTTCCCATGACTATTTAGAACAATTAATGCACTTTTTTTACGTTATTTTATGTAAGCTACACTCCACGGTTGAGAATTCTGTGAGACAACTATTTTAATGAAAACGAAACCAGACTCTGGTGTCGTGTCTTCAAGAGAGCTGGAAGCCGAAAGAATAAAAATTTTACTGCTTTGATGCTTTCACATCCCGGATGCATACGTCTCACATCTGCATATGAAACTAGTGTAATTAGCCATGATTTAACTTTTGTAAAGTTGCTCGATGCGCATTAGCGGTGTAGCAAGACAGCCAAACCAACATTACTTGCTACATTTACAGCAGGATGGCAATCGCATGAATGGCCGAGTGGTATGGAGCGTCTGTCTCTTGAGCTGTAGACTCGGGTTTGATTCCGCGTCGGTCAAACCAATGACTTTAACATTGGTATTCACAGCTTCCCTGCTTGACTTTCAGCACTGAAGGGACAGTGTGGAGAACAAGCCGGAAAGTTTATTTGTTGTGTTGTTGGGAAAGACACTTAGCGGGATCCCCCCATCTTGGTGTGGTAGACAGATGGCCGGCAACTCCTAAGCGAGCTCGTATAGCGCATTGATCGCTTTCTCGTGATAAGAGGATAAATATACAACTAAAATTAAAATAAAAATCGAAGAGCTTCTGCGCTATTTGTAACGACTGTTAAACTGCGATGCAATGTGCGATGTGATACTTCACTTAAACTGCAGATGCAATTTTTGTTGCGATTATCTAAATTTTTTCAATGCAATTTTTTGTGTTGGCTTTTGCGATTATTTGTGTGATTTTCAATTATTTCGATTTTTCAAGCAATTTTGAATTCTCATATTTTACAAGTTGTCACGTTAGAGCAAAAACTGCTTAAGTTATTTTTTGGTGAAATTGAGTTTTTAGCACCAAGTTGTTCTGCTGGGTCAGCGCTAACGCCTGACACATTTTTTTGAAAAAATATATCGACGTTTTCGCAAGTTATGCTCCAGTTTCTAAAATGTGTAAGTCAGCGCATTAAATTGACAAGAAATCATAAAACAACACAATACATACGATGAAACCATTCAGTTTTTCATCTATTGTTATTTTGTTGTGGCACAATAGTAAATACAAACAATCACAAGCTGTTTTTTCAAAACACAAAAAAATGGCTTACGCAGTTTTTACACAAACGTGACGAAATTTTTTTTACACACGGTGAGTATCATCCCACAAGTTTTGTGTAACAACGTAAAACATAAAGAGTACATGCAGAAGACACAAGTTGTTCTATCTTAATTATTAGCACGAAGATCCAGAATGGCATCAACTACATCAACCTCAAAATGCATCCTTAAATCATTTAGCACATATTTCAAGCTCGAAAAGACGCTGTCGACAGAAATTTGTGCCACTGGCAACTGCACCACTATTCGAGCAATCTTATTGAGGTTCTCGTCTGTGCCCGCTAACACTAACCTATTCGATAAAAGTCGCCAGGGTACCTAGAATAAGACCGCAGTATCTGCGACGCATAACAAAACCTTCCAACCTATGTGCAAATTGTGCATCTCAAGTTAACTGATGTGGGGAAATGTTTTTTTAATTTCAACTGATCGTCTTGCTGAACCACAACTTTTTTTAAGGACTACCGATTGCCTTCCGACTTGACGCTAACCCGGTCATTTTATCTTTTTTACGTTTTGAGAATCATTCTTTCAAACTTTATTCAAGTCCAAAACCCAATGCTGGCGGAAAAAATTCTTAGTTTAGTTGACACATTTTTGCAAATGTGCAGACTGCAGATTGCAAAACCCCCAAAAATTTGAAATAAGTCACTTGCTCATGTCTATGGTGAATAGCTATCAACTATGCCAGGGATGGGCAAACTACGGCCCGCGAGATCATTTAATGCGACCAGCGGGCACTTACAAAAATATAAACCTTGCTCCTTATACCTTTTCGTAGAGATGGCATGGGTCACTAAGAGACCCGCAAACAAGCCGTTAACTGGTCTTTTTAGTGGTTTGCTAACGGCCCAGTTATCTTTTGTTTCTAATTGAGCCACTAACGAGCGGCTACCAATTTTTGAAATCCTTTTCAACTTTCATTTTTTTGTTAAATGTGGTTAAACGTTCATAAAAAAATAGGCCTTGGGCGGGCCGAGTTTTATTTTTGGGATGAGTTTCCAGGTCGGTTACCAATTAATCAATTGGTATATTTTACCACGACACAATATTCTACTACTATGCAGAAGGGAAGCAGCCAAAATTATCGGGTCTGAGGAACCAGGCCTGTGCATGGTGGTGACAATGGTCAGCTCGCTTAAAGTTAAAATTAAGCAAGATAAAAAATTCATTGATCGAATTATTTCAAAGTTTGGGGAAGAACGAAGAAGATTGCAGAGTTATTGTTTCAAGATGATCAGTGTTCCCAAACACCAATCCTCGCTTTTCTGACAGCTGCTTGAGAGCACGTTCTCAGGTTTATCTTGAAATAAAACATAATCTTGTTTTTGCGCAACGATTTATCCAGCAGTATAACAATTTTTCTTTGAGCTTTGTCAAACTTTAACTACGAGCAGATAGAATTCGTATAGCCTACTGTTGCTATAGAATAATTATACAGCATTGCATTAGGTTGAAATAACGCTCGATTTTGAATGCACTGAGCACTCTCTTTGTTATTTAGCAATACTCACGAGAGCAGTTTTGCCTATGCTCTGCATTGCGTTCGTTTGTAAGCGTGTTCTTACGTGGCACGGCATATGAATTCAGACTTTTAACTTTGAAAAATCTCTGTCCTACTTCGAGCGTCTTCTTCCAACCGTAGTATATCAGAGACCATGTTCTTACTGCAAAATGTCAGCGTGACTGCTCGGACTGCTTCCTCCATATACTGCTATGCCTCCAGCAATCGCTTCCCCTCCCCCCGCAAGCTTCTGGTCCAAGCCTAAGAACAGAAGACTCAAACAACTAAAAATTACCTCAGTCCAGAGTTGACAAGGCCAACTAGCTAGTGCGAAAAACCTTACATATACGATAACTTGTTGTTGTCGTGTGGTTGGGCATCCTCTTCCGACGGTTTAGATGTTGACGGCGTAGATTTTAAGCCAGCGTCGGGTGTCATTATCCAGGACCAACAGACCTTGTATTCCTTTTGGTGCACGATGTAGGGTGCATGTAGAAATGATGTGGTCTGCAGTTTGCTCAGAGGCACCACACTCACAATTCAGTGAAGGAGCAACACCCCATTTGTACATGGATAACTGGAATCGCACTACGCCAGTTCGCAGACGATTCAGTTTTACCCAAGATGTTCTGGGCAAACCAATTCCAAGAGGCTTAGAACTGGCCCTGGGAATAAAAGCATGAAGCCTTGATGCACTTTTCAAGTACTCCATGTTCCATACGTAATCCATCCATAGCGCTGCACGAATGTCTGATTCGGTCAGACTATCCAGTAGTTTTTGTGCAGCTAGTACAAATGGGCGTCTTGATTTGAGCCTTCCCTGGTATGCATTTTGTTTTCCGACCAGCTGCTCATGTAGAATATGATCAGGGTTAAGGGTGGCGCGGTTAGCCAGGGAGAGTGTCGCTCCTCGACGGCAAAGCTCAGCTGGCTGGATGCCTGCGAGGATTGGCAAGTAGTCCGTTGGAATGGGTCGCAGACATCCAGTGACAGAGCGCAAGGCGTTATTTAAAACACTGTCGATTAGCCGAGTGTGAGCACTATGACACCAAACAGGTGCGCAGTACTCAGCTGTGGAGTAGACCAGGGACAAGGCAGCTGTTCGCAATGTTTTGGCTCCTGCACCCCATCTCGAGCCTGCTAGTCGCCTCAACTGTGTGACGTGAGTGGAAAGTTTCTTGCGCAATGCCTCTAGGTGATGACGAAAAGTGAGCGACCTGTCCAGCTTTACACCAAGGTAGGTTGGAGTTGGACAGTATGGCAATAGTTTGCCGTTGTTGAAGATTTTGAGCTCACGTTTCGCCTCTCGGTTGTTTAAATGAAAGGCCGTCGTCACCGTCTTAGTGTGGCTGAGCTTCAGCCTCCAAGTCTGGAGATTCGCTGAAAGTGTTGTTATGTCTTGGCTTAGAGTGCCCTCCAAAGTCTTCCAGTCTTTTAAGGTATGTATCAATGCCAGGTCGTCGACATATGCATACCTCTGGGAAATTGTGGAAGGTAGATCGTATGTGTAGATGTTAAAATTGTAAGTGTCTTTAGAATAGACGATTTATATTCAAAAAATCCTTTGGCAAAACTTTTTGACAACTTTTAATTTTTTTTCCATGACTTTCATCTTTTTGCAAGTTTTCCAGGACTTTTCCAGGACCTTCCAGGAACATTTATTTTTCCAGGATTTTCCATGACCGTGGGAACCCTGGCTAAGAAATGAGACAGTCAATATTTGGCAAGGAGATATTCTTTGAGACGTCTTTTAAAGGAACCATACGAATTTTCTTTAAGCTCATTGGGGATATTTTCCCAAACTTAGACTCCCTGAAACTTAATGCACCTCCGTAGTCAATTAGAACAGTAGAGCCGAGTGTATAGATTGTTTTTATTTTGAGATTGCCTTGTACTTCGACAAGAGACTTCACTTGGGCGAACAAAATATTCTGAAAAACTCTTAGGTGCTTTGTTGGCGATGCAGCAAAATACAAATTTAGCCAATTCAAATGTCAATAGTTCCTCTACTTGTAGTATTTTTAAAGAAGCATATAACTGGTGTCAAATGATCTCAAATTAGACTGTGAAAATAATGTGCACCGCTTTATTTTGCAATACTTGTAGTTTTTGCAAGTATGTTGGAAACGTATTTCCCCAGGCAGTAATGCCATGCAATAATAGAGGGTGAACGAGGGTATAGCACAGTTGCAATAGAGTAGTTTTGGGCAAAGTATGTTTCACTTTGGAAAGAACGCCAATTGATCTGGTTACTTTACTTTCTAAGAGTTTTACATGCTCTTGAAATTCGAGCTTATTATCTATTATAACTCTTAAATATTTAACGTTATTTACGATTTTTACCAAGGCCATTACTACCAACATTGATAGAAGAGATCGGTTTAGAAATTTTTGGAGATACAGTGAAAATATTGGTTTTGTCAGGGTTAATAGTCAGTTTATTGACGCAACACCAAACACGAAGTTTTTGCAGTTCGGAATTAATTTTATGTTGCAAGATATTAGGGTTCGTAGATTTTATGACAAGTCGTCAGCAAATAATCGTGGGGTACTACTTAAAGCATAAGAAAAAATAACGAGCCTAGGGAGGATCCCTGAGGCACTCCACAGGTAATTGTTTTAATGTTAGAGCGGTGCTGATAAATAGAAACAAACTGTTGGCGGTTCTGTAGGTATGAACGCATCAAGTTGGTTGCTACTCTGCGAATGCAAGAAGGATACTGCGTGACACGGTATCAAATGCTTTTTTTTAAGTCTACCATAACTAGATCCGTAAAAGCATTGTCAATAATGTTATCATATGTGGAGGTAATGACATCCAACATTGCATGAAATGTTATAACCTTACGTTGAAATCCATTTTGCTATTGATTGAAACTGTCATGCTTTTCAAAGAAATTAATCATTCTTGTGTTTACAAATTTTTCGTAAATTTTCGAAAGACAGGTGAGGATGGATATAATTTTTGGTTTTATTTATTGCTCCACTTTTATGAATAAGAGCTACCCTAGCAATTATACAACTGTTAGGGAAGATCCCTTCATTAAATGACACATGTAGAAAAAAAGTTAGGCACGGTGAGATGACAAATCTGGCAGCTTTGAGAAAAAAAGCCGGTAAGTTGTCTTGTCCCACCGCTTCGTCTCTGAGTGACGTTATTTGATTTAAAACTTCACTGTTGCTTGGTGAGTCAAGGTATATTGAGTCACAAACTTTTTTTGTAAGAAAGTTTTCCGGAGTGGTATTAGGTATGTGCTCAATAGCATCAGTTAGCTTTGCTCCAATTGAACAAAAATATTCATTGAATTGATTGGCAATTTTTTTTGGATCCTGGGTTATATTTGAATCATTCAGTTTAAGTTCGATAGGTGCATCAAAGTTTTTTTTTTGTTTGGCAAGACAGCTCGAAGTATTTCCCATTGTTTTTAGACATTGTATTTATTTTCGTCAATTTCGGTTATAAAGTAAAGCTTTTTAGATAGTGCTTTGATTTTAGTCAGCTTATTGGAATAGCGGCAAAAAAATCATTTGTTCACAGCGTTACCATTGACATAATGAGAACAAATCATCAAGTTTTTTTTTCCTTAATTGAGGTTAGAATGCCTTTTGTGATCCACGGTTTTTGCACAAGTTTTTGTTGCCTTCGGCTCATTTTTTGTGAAGGCGCATGTTTGTCAACAGTTTGGACAATCAGATCAACAAATCGATCAAATACAATATTGAAGTTTACGCGCGTAACCGCTTGCGTTTCAATGTTTAGTATTTTAAGCTTTTTCTCTAGTACACTAAAAAAAACTTCTGCGTTAAAGTTTTTTTTTATCGCAGTACATTGCCACCGATTGTTTTTTTTTTTCCATCGCATTAAATTTGCTAATTTGGCACATCATGAAATAATGGTCTGCAATGTTTGTAACAATGATGCAAGGAGTAATATAATGTCCGACATCATTGGATATGATGTGATCTATGATTGTTGCTGAGTTTTCGGCCATTCTCGTGGGTCTTGTGATTAAAGGAATAGCTTTGTTATTTGCGATTGCATTTAAATATTTTTCAGCCTGGGCAGGTCTTGTACAACTTTCATTTACAGTACATCCTCGTTTATCCGGCCCTCAATTATCCGGCTCCTCGATTAACCGGTCGTGTGAGTTTGCTGCTGAAAGGCGAGAAAGCACTATCAAACAAACCTCCATCCTTTCGTTTTTCCGCAATAGTACTGATGAAAGTTAAATTGTTTAATAACTTATTTTGTTGAACTATGTGATTTTAAACTTTACCCAAATGTCTCTTTCGTTTAGCATTTCAATTGTTTTGTGGCTAAGCTTGTTCTCATACTAACTTCGTTTTTTTCGTTCGTTTTTCTTAAGGTCTTTTCTCATCCAGCCAAATGCTTATCCAGTCAAGATTTTGGAAAAAGGTTGCCCAACATGACCGGATAATCGAGGATGTACTGTATATCGATATTGATGCCTCCGAGAAGGTAAAAGGTTTTATTTTCATTCATTAAAGTTTCTAGGCATTCTGAGAAGTCGTCTAGGAATTCGTGAACGTTTTCATTTGGATGTCTATGAATAGTTCCTATTACGAAGGTTTTGCTTTGATTTTCATGCCAGACTTCTAGCCAAAGAGATTCGGCTTCATGCAGTTCGAAGTTATTAATTTGAGTAAACTTCAATCAAGTGTTGGTGTAAACAGCTACTCCGCCTGCTTTTCCCTAAGGTTTGTCGTTAACCAAGTCATATCCATTAATTTGCATATTAGTAAGGGGTTGTTGTTTGCAAGTTTCGAAAAGACAAATCACATCTGATTTAAAGAACAGCAATGCGAGAAATTCTCCTAATTCGTCAAAATGTTTATGCAGGCTTCCGACGCTGAAGTGCATCAGAGTCAAGGAGTCAGAGTTTTTCGAAAAAAATTTCAAGTTATCATCAAATAGTTCAAATGAGCCACAATTTGCAATGTTATTCTTCACCAAGCTAAAGAAATCGTTGCATAGGTTTGAAGGGTCGTTACTAAAGTCGGCTGCTTGGTTTAAGCGAGGGTTTTCTGACATCCCCCACCGCAAAAATAATCCAGTGCCATGGTAAAGCAATCCAAAACGTAAGTCAGCTGAACGCAATTAGGCAATGCAGTCAATATGATAATTTAACGAAACTGATTGCAAGATGATACATGATTAGATAAAATAACTTCTTTATTCTTTTCACCACGAATCTATCAAATTTTAACATGTGAGTGTTGATTTAAATTGCAGCTGTGAGCAGAGCCACGAGGCAACGTGAACGATAAATTCATCTTTTGGTTTATTTTTGACTTAGTCCGGTAAAGTAAGCCATGTTCTAGTTATACTTTAATACTCTTGGATAATTCAGAGCTGCAGTTTTATGGGCAGGAACAATTAACATAGGCACAAGCTTAATCAGAATAAATAAATAACAGCATAAGAAGAATTAATAGTGTTAGTTACGGAAAAATCTTCGAGTTTTTTGTTAACACATTTTTGTTACATAGAGGGGACACATAACAGTATAATACTTCAGTTTATCTTAATTCCATTCACATATACAGAGTAATTACCTTTTTCTATGACCCATTTGGTCCTTTTACCGTCCCGTTTAGCCTGTTGGTAGTCTGACACCAATTTATCATTGCAATCGAAATTTCATCGAATTGAACTTTTTTTTTTCAAAAATATCAGATCAAGAATAGCATCAATGCACATAAAAAAAATCACATCAATAATTGCATCGCATTAATGATGAAAAAAATCTGCAATTTTTGAAGGTCATAATATGCTTTTCATTGTTTCCATCTCCATTTCTTTGAAAGAGTAAAGTAAACTATTTTGTCATTTTGTGGCAGTAAAATTTCAATGACTTCATGCCTAAAACGAGCCGTCCATGAAACAAAATACTTCGTTTTAAAATTTGACCGCGTATTGCAACTTCTGGCAAAAGAACTTTCATGCTTCTGATATTTTGCCCCAATTAGTTTCATTTTGACGGCGATTTTCATTTTACACCTTCAATATTGCTTCGATTTTAATTGCAGGTAAATTTAATGCAAACGCATAAAGTGCAAACTCACTCAGCGCGAAGAGATGGACAGTAAGGTCAGAAAGCCAGCAGATCAAATAATCACAGCTGTTTTGATTTTTTTTTCATGATTCAGGTTTTCATTCTCAAGTGAAATTAACTAAATCGATTTTCCAACAAGATGTAATGTAGTAATGTACAAAAGCTTTGTTGGGATCGCATAGTGTAATGATAGCTATTCACTATAGACATGAGCAATTGAGCATGTGACTTATTTCAATTTTTTTCAGGTTCAGCAATCTGCACATTTACACAAATTTTTTTATTTTTATTTATTTAGTTGCATATTTATCCTCCTGTCACAACAAAGCGATCAATGCGCTATACGAGCTCGCTTAGGAGTTGCCGGCCATCTGTCTACCACACCAAAATGGGGAATCCCGCTAAGTGCCTTTTCCAACAACACAGCAAGTAAACTTGCCGGCTTGTTCTCCACACTGTCCCTTCAGTGCTGAACGTCAAGCAGGGAAGTTGTGAATACCAATGTTAAAGTCATTGGTTTGACCCGACTCGGAATCAAACCCGAGTCTACAGCTCAAGAGACAGACGCTCCATACCACTCGGCCATCTGAGCTGTTAAGAATGTTAAAAATGTGTCAACTAATATAGGAATTTTCTCGACCAGATTAGGTTGTAGAATTAGATAAAACTTGAAAAAATGATTCTCTAAGCGTAAAAAAAATAAAATGACGGGGTTAGTGTTAGTTCAGTAGGCAATCGGCAATCCTCAAAAAAGTCGTGGTTCAGCAAGACGATCAGTTAAAAGTTAAAAAACATTTCCCTACATCAGTTAACTTACAATGCTCAATTTGCACATAGCTTGCAAGGTTTGCTATGCGTCGCGTATACTGTGGTCTTATTCTAGGTGGGTAGAGTCCTTGGCGACTTTTGTCAAATAGGTTAATGTAAGCAGGTGCGGACGAGGACCTTGCCAAGATTGCTTGAATAGTGCGGTAATTGCCAGTGACACAAGTTTTTGTTGAGAGAGTTTTTTCGAGCTTGAAATATGTGCTAAATTAGGCATGGGCAACACATGGCCCATTGACCAGGTCCAGCCCGTGAAAGGATTTTGACCTAATATTGATTTAAGTGCTTCATCTAAGCCTTGCATATCTGCATCGCTTTAGCATATTTTTGTGCATCGCCAAAACAAGCATTTTGATACTGTTCTATCAAGAGCAAGTAATATGCAGTTGGTTACCTTTCAATGTTTTCAGAGTAAAACAAATTAATAGATAGAAACAAACAATTCGAAGCAAAGGCGGCAGCAAAGACAAAAAACTTTGGAAAAACTCTTTTGCATGCTGCAATGCAAACTTTTTATCAACTGATTTTTTCCAACCGTGTATTTGAATATAAGCATCAGCAATACCAGTAATGCTACCTGCCATTGTAAATGGATGTAAATTGTTCCTGTTGTTGTAACTGGTTATGAATAAACGTATCCATCTATCTACCGGCATAGACTTACTCTTTTTTCTTAGTATTCTGTACCAGTATCGATTAAACCTGAAATTGGGTATTGTGCATAACTCACAGGACGCATGCATGCAGCAGGGTAAGAATTGAAACAGTTCAAAAGCAGAAATATGAGAATTTGTCTGAAGTGGCAGCAAAAACTGACTTTCAAACCCCCTCAATTCGGGGTGAAAAGTTATTTCAAGTGACTGAAGAAACTTTTGGTGGCAAAATAAAAGCTAAACGTTGTGTCGGTCCTAATAGCACGCCACTTTATCTGGATGAAAATGGCAACTGCAAATTTTCTGTTGCATTAGAAATCAAAGCATCAGTCAGAACGATTCTTAAAAAATGTCAATACAAACACAACAAACTGCATTCTAATTTTGCAGATCCAAAAGGTTCCCAAAGATGCTTCTTCAAAAGCAATGAAAATGCGGTTTATTCCGTCATTGGTTGAAGCAGAACCTATTGAACAGTCAGTAACTACACGGTCTTCTGGAATGTGCAACTCCATTAGCAGGAACTTTTGTTTTTGGTGAAAAATTGTTATATTGAACTCCTAAAAGTGCTTTTTTTCAAAGGATTATGCTTGCACAACCGCTGATATTTGATCAAAAAGAAATAGAAGCTTCCTAGGGTTGACTGCTCATGTCATTAATCTATGTTTTCTAGAAACACTACACAGAGAGAGTCCTGCGCAATTGCGTGCGAATGATTTATTTTCAGAGGCACACTCATTCGATTTCATTGCTTAACAATTTGGTCATGCCTACAAAAAAATTACTCATACCGTAACACACACTGTCAGTAATTTTGCGAACACTTTTTACGGGTTTTGCTTCAAAGAGCAAAAAGAAAACGATGATCAGGAAAGCAGTGAAGACGAAATTAAGTCTGAAAGCATCAAATTATGGTGAAGTTACCAGCAAAAACGATGAAGTGCTTTTTGTATCGCTCACGCAAGAAACTTGTTTGGCTCATACACCCTGTTTAATAACGACTGTAGATATCAAGAGCACTTATCCAGAATAACAAAAAAAGCCACCGTTATTTACAATAAGTGTAATATTCCCAAGCATTGTACATAAAGCATAACACATTAGCGTGTAGGGCATTGCTACATAAGACTTTAACTGCATGCCCATGATCGAACAAAATGGAGAGACGATGGGGGATATTTTATCCATGCTAATCTGGACAGCTTCGTTTAACAAGAACAAAACCAAAAAACGGAATCATCATTAACGCTACACTTTTGTCACAGCAGGTACAGATGAAGCTGCCAAGTGGAGGTGACACACTAATCTAGTAGTTCCAGTTTGCACCTACCATCATATAAATTAAACTCAAAATACCTGTGCAATCTCCTCCATCCCAGTTACATTCGGATACATTACAAGCAGCATCACAGTAACCATCGGTGATCCATGATGGAGAGCAACCTTCCGCACAATTGGGAACAGGCCAAGTTAAGTACACTTTGTGACCAAAAGCTTGCGAGTAGAAATCTTCTGGCCACACCTAAAAATTATGATCAATTCAATCTAACCTACCTCAAAATAAAAGTAGTAGTAATTGTGTCACTTATTCTTACATCGTCAACACGATAAAAAAAGCAATAAGATGAAGGAAATACAAAAAAAGGAAAGAGGCAACCAGCTGATTAACGTAATGGCATACAGGTAGAAGCGGATTAAAAAAAAAAAGAGTAGGCATGGATGCAACATCCAAGTCGAAAGGTGAAATCTGCTTTAAAAAGAAAAGCCGGAAAAATGGCAATCAGACAGGAAAGACAACAGAAGCTTCAAAGCTACCAGCACTGCTATGTTTAGGTGCAATGGTAGGAAACATGACAGTGAGTAGTTTTCATTAAAGCTATAGGAATTTACTATTATATCAAGCTTGAAGTAATTTGTGTGCCTACGACTGGATGTTGTGCATTTATCTTGACATTTTTATTGATAGTCAGCGATTTTACACATTATCTGTTGTTTAACTTCTGCTTCTAGATCGTGGAAAAAGTAATTTTTCAGAAAATAAAAGGTATGACGTGGCTTAGAACAATTCAAGGTTTTCATGCTTGGGCTATTTTCGGTTTGCTGTCATTTAAATTCATGTGCTTGCTAATACACATGCATTTTGACTCCTGTGCGATGACTACAAATTACGAAACTCTGGAGAAACTGTACTTCCAAACCCCAACCAAATTCTAACTCACTGCACAGAAGCCAGGGTAATTTTGGCAAAATGGTATCCACTTTTCTATCACTTCCCCAAATGCAAACGCAAAAATGAAGAAAGAAATACGTAACTGGATGAAGTGACTACTTCAAATTGGGACAATGCCATGTTCTTTGTAAAAGATTATCTGTATGGCCAGTTTGACGTTTTTGGCAGCATACAAAAGCATGTTTGAGAAATGACTCGATAGCACCAATCTCAACTAATCAGGTGAATCGGCTTACTGCAAAAAGTTATCACCTAAATTTTGACTCACAACAACACATTTTTGATCAAGATCACAACTTTCTCAGGAGCCTGCCTGTATTGTAGTTTGTTGATGTAATGTATAGTTTCTATCTTCACAGTGAACTCAAATTCAATCGATGTCTTGTCTTAAGAAACTTCCGTAGGCTATTTTTGATTATATTATGACTTCAGTTGGATGCCATTTGTTAACCTAAGCTGTTATTGTGACGAAGTTGTAATCCTTCAATTGTACTGTACATTTCACCAAGAAATAATGCAACCAAAACAATTATTCCATAAGCTTACTTGCAATGAAAGTGCAAATGCAAGCAAGTCATCACTATTATAACCTGCCATATTTGCATTAGATTTATTCCTATTCATTTCAAATTTATAGTTTTGCTATAAATTCATAATGCCCTGTGATGCCATAATTTTGTATCAATTCATTTTTATCTTCGAATTGGTTGTGTCATCAGTTATAACATAGCAGGCTAATTTCGTTTGTAAACTTCTCACTTTTAAGTAATATTTCAGCTGATACATTTTATTTAATTCATATCTTCCAATAGCAGAACTTTCATACCACGTTATTGTAATTTGTCAAATTTGAGGCAGTAGTTAACGAAATTAAGTTCGGTTTTCTTCAAAAACTTGCACTCCTTATTTCTAAAGTGTACTGTCAGCCTACAATGCATTAAGAGGGTATTTGTAAATCACCACAAAAGCATACATATTGATGATAAAAAAAATTACATTCACGCTGTGTATGCATTAGGGTGATCAAAAAAAATCAACTTTCGATTTGTTTAAGGCACCTCTCTTATGTTTCCACCTCATGAAAAAATAATTCAGTTAAAATTTTATGAAATTTGAATAAGATAAGAGGTTGCGACCGACCGATGTAGTTGAGCCGAGAAATGGTAAGTAACCAAATATGTGTAAATTCTGTGTGCGATCTGTAGCTTTGTGACATCATAGTACGTTGTTTAGTAACAACTATGAAGTAGTGCGTAATTTGCAAAATATCGCAAGATACTCTATGACATCATAAATACCAAAGATTATACCGACTTTTACATAATCCGCATCATGCATGCATTGTATAGTTCAAATATAAATGTCAAGTGCTGCCTCTATTACATTAGCGGTTGGTACTCTTTATTTGATCCTCAAAGCATTCCATGATAACTTTCAAATAAATGCGTCCTACATTTAACTCTGTGTCAATTGTTTTTGCAAGAAACGTGTTTTATTTTAAGATGCACCATTACCCTTTCCACATGTCCAGTTTTCGTTGGTTTTAGGCCCATGGCACCTGGTTCAGTTTCTGCATCATAATCAATTTTTTCGATGTTACAGTTACACAAAGTGGATATCACATCAAAAAATTGATCATGAAGCAGAAACTAGAACCAAGAACCGTGGGCCTGAAGCCCACGAAAACTGGACATGTGGACAGATACATAGGTTGATCTCTTCTTTTCAAAAAAATTTCGTTCTGCATGACTCGCAGCATGGATTTCGAAATGGCATATCAACAACTCATGCTGTATTAAATTGTCTAACCAGTACATGTGACCAAATTAATAATGAGCAATATACAGGCCTAATACTTTCAGATTTTGAAAAAGCATATGACAAGGTTTGTCACGGGAAATTACTTCATATGCTTGAACACTATGGAATTCGTGGGGAAGCGCTCAAACTATTGTACTCGTTTCTCTCCAATAGACAACAATTTGTTTCTTTCCAAAACTTGAGTTCTAAAACCTTAACAAATAATTACGGAGTACCCCAAGGAAGCAATTCAGGATCTTTACTCTTCCTTATTTATATTAGCGATATACCATATGCTATAAATTCAATCCCCAGACTATTTGCTGATGATACGTGTTTAGTAATTCATTCTGCTAATCCTAATTTATTAAAAAACAACATAACTAGTGAACTGCAAAAGGTACAAATTTGGACAAACACCAATACAATTACCGTCAATCCCAAAAAAACTATGATTCTAATTATACCTCCCAAGATTACCAACCAAAGCCCAGATATTGAAATGCAATTCCTAAACACGTCAATTTCAGCAAATGATCAAATTAAGTACTTGGGCAACACTATTGACTCCAGACTAAATTTTGAAGAACACATTGGCATAGTGGCAAAAAAAATTTTTAGATCCTTAGTTGTAATGTGTAAACTTAGAAATGTGCTACCTCCAAAAGCTTTGCTGGTCTTATATTATTCCATGATTCATCCACATCTCATCATCATCCAATTTTAATCCGGTTTTTCCTAGTGTCCAAAGGTGGCCGGATTCACCTCATTCCCTCCGCAATCGCTCTCACTCCCTCTCTCCATCTCGCACGATCTGTAGTCTCCTCCACTCTCAACTCAATCTTCTTCAAACTCTCTTTGACTTGTCTCTTTCAGGTCTGCTTTGGCCGTCCTCGCTTTTGTTGTCCATTCACTTAAAGCATCATTGCGTTCTTCAAAATGCTCTCCTCATTCCTCGTAACCACATGTTCATACCATCTTACTCCATTCACTTGTGCCATTTTATCCAAAGTTTCCTTCAAGCCCAGCATTTTCATCAGATCTTCAGTATTCTTTCCATCCACTAGTTTTACTCCACACATCAATCTCACCGAAGCTCTTTCGGTTCTTTTTAAAATTATCATTTCATTTTCCCTCAAACACCACGTCTCACTTCCACATAACATTGCCGATCTTACGCAACTACGATACACCATCCCTTTCATTTTCAAAGAAAACCTTCTCTCACGTAACAACTCTCCGCAATATCCAAAATATCCAAATAAATAATTTCATCCATCCGATCCTTACTCTTGCAGTCATTGCAGTTTCACACCCACCACTAGCATTCAGCCTATCTCCAAGATAACAAACACCCTTCACAGTCACCACCTCATCACATAACACCTCCACTGATTCTTCCTTGCCGTCTCCAATATCTTCACATCTTCTGCAGATAAACTGCTGGGCAAAACTGCAGAATACTTTTTTCATTTGGGCGCATTTAGCGTGAATCCATGTCTTACACACTGTGCACAACACCGCATTAGACATAACTCTTTTCCCACATATTCCACACGGATCTACTTTGCTACATACAATTTCTCCTTCTCCACCACTCACCATCATCTTAGTCTTCCTAATATTTACTTTCATTTCCTTGCTTTCCAATGCACCTCTCCACTTTTGGAACCTCTCCCTTAAATCCTCCCAATTTTTGCTCATCAGCACCAGATCATCCACGCACAAAATTTCAACAAATAGCCCTTTCCTTGCTTGTTCTGTCACTGCATCAACCACAATGGCAAATACCAATGGTGATATCACAGAACCTTGATGCACGTCTACCCTTACCCTAAATACCCCAAATTCATCCGATAAACCCAATCCAACTCTACACTTTCGTCCTTGAACCCTCATACAAACTCATTGCTGCTTTCACCAACACTTCTGGCAAGCTTTTCTTTCTCAGTGCTATATGGTATTACTATTAGAAGATCTTCACACTTACGAAGCAGCTAAAATAATGCATAAATATTCGCAAAATAAACTACTGAAAAAACTTTCTTCTTTTTCTACCCGCGTAAATGCGATGCACTCAAGAACAACCCGCTTGGCATGATCTGGACTAAATCTGAGCTTACCGTTTTGTAGAACAGAAAAATTGCAGAGACGTTATAAATTTCAAGGAGTCAGAATTTGGAACTCGGTACCACAAGAGATGAAAATACTGTCTTTTAATTAGTTTAAAATTAGATTCAAAAAGCATTTAACTTTAAAGTATTAGAATAATAGCTTATACTATCTAAATGTAATAGAATTCAAATCACTTAAGATTAAGAGAAATACAATGAAACGTAATATAGCACAAGAATTAATCCAGGAAATATATATAAACGTCCAGCAGCCTGAAGTGACTACAAGGGAGCTGCTCGACTCACTGACTGAGAGGTTCCTTCACAGCTTCCTGCTACAATTCATGAAACCTTACCTTATTGTTAATGTGCACGTTTATTTTCCGTATTCGTTTATTACCGTTGTTTAATGTAATTTAGATTTGCTTAGTGTTGTTTTTGTTATTTAACTAAATTTGATTTGGTGTGGCGTATTGAGCTGTTCAAAATAAATTATCTTATCTTATCTACTGCAGTAATTTAATAAAAAGTGAAAATTGAAACTAATGGCTACTGCAGTCTAAGAGTAAACTCTGACAAGAAATGGTACTGATATTTGGCTGGTTAGACACTTCCTGTGACAAGAAATGGTGCTGATATTGGCTGGTTGGACAAGCCTGTGGCAAGAAATGGTAAAGATATTTGGCAGATTAGACATTTGGCATCCACTCTAAACACCACGAAGCTTCCTACAAAGAAAGAAGTTCTAGTTTTGTTTTTTCACTATAAAGAGGCATAAAATAAAACAGTCCGTAATGCATCACATTGTGCCACTGCAAGTGATATGAAAATATGGACTAAATCCAGCATTCCCACATGCCTAAAAGCTTGTTGTGAAGAAAATTGTAGAAACGCATGAGAGGGTAGCCATAAAAAATCAAAAGTTGATTTTTTTAATCACTCCAGCATGCACCCCTTCTTGCTCATTTTCTCCGCAACAACCATGTCAAAGTTATGCACAGTGATGACATTACATTGACGTCTTGACATCATGGTGGATTTTGCATTACTTACTGGATTTTTTTTAGCTTTTGCATGGAGTTAGATTAATATTGATCTAGTCCTTAATGTTCCTACAATGCCTGTTAACAATAAATACCTGTTGTCTAAAACTTCTGTTTGCAACTATCAGTATGAGGCTGAAAAAAACTCAATTACATCAAAATAAAAAAATCAATCAAATCGGCTTTTTGCACAGTGTCTCCAGATGTCGACACCATAGGAGCATCTTGATAAACTGCACACCATGATAGGTCAAAACAGGGCCGGACAGCAAAAGCTTGCCTCTGTTGTTAAGCTTGAACAGAAGTTTGGGTTCTCGCCAAGTGAAAGACTGCCTGCCTCACTGTTTTTATCCCGCTGAGCTTCAGCCTCATAGTCTGGAGATACGCCAATAAAGTAGTCAGCTGTAAAATAGTGGACCTTTGCAACTTTTAGCCAATGTCAAAAACATTGCAACATCCCTGAAAAGGCCGTTTGTTGAAAGCCACAAACATTGATATTGATGGATACTCTTCTGGTTGACAAGATTGTTAGTGCTGATTTTAGGATCTTGGAATCATCCAACAATATGAGCAAACACGAATGCTTTTGAAATCCAGGGATTTATCTTTTGAAGTGGTCAATCAACAATAAAGTTGTTCAGATTTTGAAAAAGAATTTAAGCTCAATCAAAATCTTTGAAAATACAATGTAAATTACAAATAAGAAAATTTCCCTAATCAAAACAAGAGAAAATTTCCCGAAATATCCAAATAAACAAATTGAAACATGTATTTATCAAAAATGTTTCGATAGTGTTTATGAAACTGGAGAAGGCATCGTCCGACACATAATTCCGCATGCTTTGCTTACTTTTTAATGAGTCGGAGTGCCAAGGCAACACCAAATTTTGTCATAAATGGGGTTTCCTCTTTGCACTAATTTAGTGCTTTGCATAAACGATGAACAATGGAAATAGCAACATATTACCTGTAGACAGAGGAAGAGATTTATTTTCTTTTTGCCTTCTCTATCATTGCAATATATCATCACAAGGTGCTACAGAAACCCAGCTAGTTAGTTTTCGTGCAATAACAATTCATTCTGTGCATGAATTGATTATAAATGTCAACAGCCTTCAACCTAAAAGTAGGCTATTTCCCGTTTACGAAGTATTTTCCATAAACTTCTTAAAATAAACAGCAATATGCAATTAAGATAGTGTGCAATATTAAGCCAAATGTGTAGAATATCAAATTTTTCTTTCCATTTTTACTATATCATAGTATTGTTTGATCTCACTCGTTATAAATGTCTTAATAAAAGAAGCCGTTTGTGGGGCTTCTACATATTTTCTTTATCTACATATTCATTTTATCTACATATTTTCTTTTCAAGACCAACTGGCTGATAGTAATCTGCTCTGCACTTTTACACTTTTGTGTAGTTCACTCCACCTGATGTTAAAGGATACCTAAATTTCAAATTAGTGTAAGAAATGTCAACAGCACTAGAAAGAACATGCTTAGTGGCTTGAGTTCTTTGAATCAGCGATTACAAGATCTAGGCAACATCTAATGCAATAGACTCCATCGATCCACTAACTCTTCAGTAGTAATGTCTTTCATTTTATCATCGTCAACATGACGAAGAACATGCAATAAGAATTAAACAAAAGGAAAGAAAATATACAACGATTAATGTCATAGCAAGCAGGTAGGAGTAGAGGATACAAAAAACAAAATTAAGCATGGTTGCAACAACCCAACTTGCTTTTTTAAAACATGGGAGGAGGAGGGCAATAAAACTCAGAATCAGACAAAACCAAACAGGAAAATCACAGCTACTAACACCGCTATGTTATGGTACAATGGTAGGAAACAGAACAGTTTGTGGTCTATTACGATTGCACTAGGTCTTAGCAGTTCACAAACGAAAAAAAAGAAAAAGAACTAAGTAATCTACTGGTTGAGAATGAGATAGGCTTCATTGAGACAAAACAACCACAGAAGACGTAGGCTTCGTAATCTGCAAGCAGTACCACTAAGCCATGTGGCTGAGAAATTAGATTGTTTATTCTGAACAGCAAGTACAAAACCAGATTAAAGAAAGAGTAAGGCAAGCTGTAACAGACATGCAAGCAACTACCTCCTTGCCAAACATTACATCATCATTGAAGTAAATAAAATTTTGAGATAATCCAGGTATACGGTGAATGTGCGCTTCAATCGCAGGCGAACTGAATGTTGGTAAATGACTCTTGTTGACAAAGATTTCTTCGTGAGTCACCTGAAAAAAAATTGTAAGAAATTTTTTATTCACTCCTTTTTTGCAATAACAACTGAATAAAATAATAAAAACAGAGTAGCTGAGACAGAAAGCAACGAAAGTTATCAAAATAAAAAAGCAACTCAGCTAAGCATAAAACAGAAAATACTGTTATGCAAAACAAGATTAAAAGCTAATGCTTCACAAAACTGGGAACACATTTTGTCTCGTTTTTACTTGCTCACACTGATGATCATGAATGACCAATCCATTATCCGGCGCTGCCTACATTAACAACTTAGGCAGCCAAAGTAACTTAAATGAAATTTAGCTCAATCTATTTCTCCATTATGTTTGATTGCGGGCTCCCAGCTTTTGCCAGCTCTGCCTGCTTTCTCTATGTCCTCTTCGACTGTTCTCTCTTTCTTAATCTTATAACATCAAATTTGAAAGCGTTTCCTATCACATTGCCATTTTTTTATCTCAGAAACTCACAAACCATCTCAGTGTACTAGCTATAGCTATTTTATCCATAGCCTAATCAAGCCTCGTCTACCATGCTTTTCCCATCAGACAGATCTACCATGCTTTTCCAATAACCATGTCTACCATCACGTCTACCACGCTTTTCCCATTAGACAGTATAGCAATACATATTTCTATCACCATAGCTTGTTCCGCTTCTTCTTAGAATAGCCATTGCTGTTTCTTCCAAGCACAACACCTCACTCCCATACAGTGTTAGTGTTGCAATAAAAGCACTTCAATGCAGTTAATTTAATTAGATCAGCAAAAACGATGAATTTCAGCTGTTAAAGTGTCCTGGTAAATTCATAGTAAACACAAGTATGCTGATAATTTTCAAAACTTTAGGGATTGCTTAAGACAGTGGTTCTCAACCTTTTTTATCGCATGCACCCTTTTAATCCTTATTCACAGATAAATCCCCCTCCCCTTACAGCCAACGACGACACAACGACGTCAGCCCAAGTCGTGGCAAACACATCTTGCAGCGTCTAACGGGGCAAATATGACTACGACCATGTGCTTTGAATTATTACTGCTGACACTACACCAGGCTTCTGTCACCTCTGTAAATTCTTCCAATGCTCTAAATTTGTACTGGTCAGTGCTCACTTTCGCTTTTATCATACAAGGAACGAAATCTATGTTCGTTTTACTTCAAATCCTAACTGATGCTGACGATCAATTCAGATACAAATGCTGCAAAATCTTCATTACGCTGATGCGGATTTGCATTCTCATTAATCGCACGTGGTCAAAGAGGCAAAATGACTGCTGACTATGCGTTATTTACGTCTTTCAGAACTCAGTCAGTCAGTAGCAAGTTATTTAGTTGATGTCTTAAAAGAAAACAAACACAAGTTAGGGCAACACTAGGGACAAGTAACAAAGTTCAATATTAACGAGAAAAAAATTTTTTACATCAACAAGGAGACTGCGAAGAACCAATTAAGGTCTACAAGTCAAGCAGCCACCCTGGGATCATACTGCAGCAATTTCAGTTGGCAAGATTTCCGTAGTTCATTGAGATTAGAAGCAATCTCTTAATTGTGCTGCAAAATTGTAAATATATATTTAACGGTAACTTCCTAAAAATTTGTTTTTTAGAAGTGTTTTAAATCGCAAATAGGATAGAGTTTTTAGTTCTGATGAGAGAGAATTCCAAACCTTAGCCCCTTGAAACTTGAAAGATTTTTGACAACGGTTTGTGCTGTATTAAGGAAGATAGAGATTATTTTGCGTTTTTGATCGAGTATGTCGATCGTGTATTGCTGTAAGGCTGTTAAAACAGGAAAGGAGACCAGAAGGAAGTAATTGCTTCGAGTGTTAGTGCATTAATTTAGAAATTTCATAAGTATACAAATCATGTATTTTCAAAATGCCAAGTTTATGAAATTGCGGCGTGATAGAAGAAGAAAATGAGTTTGAGATGATTCTGATTGCTTTATTTTGAAGTCGTTGTAGTTTAGCAAGGTAAGAAGAGAACGTGCTACCCCAAAGTGGGAGACCGTAAAGTAAGTGGGGATGTACAAGAGAAAAGTAAAGGAGATGCAGAGTAGAAGACGAAAGAACAAAACGAAGCTTGCTCAAAATTCCTATAGATTTAGAAAGTTTTGAGACCATATTTTCAATGTGTATCTTGAAATCAAGTTTCTTGTCTAAAGATACTCCTAGATACTTAATAGAGTCTAGACCGGTTATTGTAGAATCACCATAGGAAAGTTTGATTTCGAGATTTAAGTTATTTAATTTTGGGGGAATTAAAATGAAAGCAGATTTTTTCGGATTAATTTGAAGTTTGTTCGCATTACACCAATTTTGTAACTTCTTTAGTTCCAAATTGCAGTTTGTTTCTAAAGCAGTTAGAAAAGGATTGCTCAAGACAAGACAAGTGTCATCCGCAAAAAGACGAGGTTTGGTTACGGCATTGTGGAGATCATTTATTTAAATAAGAAACAGAAGGGGGCCTAATATAGAACCCTGTGGTACACCCATATTTATGGGTTTTGTTTGGGACTGACAGTTATTATTAGAAACGAATTGGGTACGTGAATTTAGATAACTTTCGATAAAGTCATATGCTCGCCCTCTGATGCCGTAATGAGACAATTTTTTTTGGAGAATTTCATGAGAAACGGTATCAAACGCTTTTTGAAGGTCAATTAACAGAAGAGCAGTAAAATTTTTATTCTGGATCGCATCATACGAAATAGTTGTTACGTC
This sequence comes from Trididemnum miniatum, assembly GCA_964006365.1. Classification (NCBI taxonomy): domain Eukaryota; kingdom Metazoa; phylum Chordata; class Ascidiacea; order Aplousobranchia; family Didemnidae; genus Trididemnum; species Trididemnum miniatum. The sequence goes on from OZ023239.1 coordinate 23,939,252, forward strand.
AAGGAGGCCGTGAACGACACTATGGTTTTCTCTAAAACCATATTGATACTCGTAGAGAACATTATTATTTTTGAAAAAATTTACTAGTCTGGTTTTTATCAGTTTTTCTTGGACTTTAGATAGGCACGGAAGTAGAGAAATGGGTCGATAGTTGTTGGCTTGTTGTTCACTCCCAGATTTAAAAATTGGTATGACTTTTGCGGTTTTGAAAATTTGAGGAAACAGGCCAATATCAAAGGCCAGGCCAAAATATACAGACAGAACGGGGGCTAACACTTCGTTTCCTAGGCGCAAGAAGAAAGAGGGTATATCATCATGTCCACTAGCTTTGTGCAAGTTTAAAGAGTTAATTATATTATAAACTTTGATAGATTCGGGATTGTGCAAAGCTATGGTTTGAGGTACAGATTTTGAAAGATAATTCTTAAATTCATATTTACCTGTTTGCGGGACACTTTCAGCAATTGATTGCCCAATCTGTGTAAAATATTCATTAAAGTAATGAGTAATTTCATTAGGAGTGTTTAAAGTGGAATTATCAGTGTTAAGTGTTGAGGGAAAAGTACAACAGTTTTTAGAAGGCAATAACGAGTTAATGAATTTCCATAATTCTTTGGGATTATCTTTGTGCTTAGAAATGGTCTCATTATAACTCAATTTTTTTGAAAAATTTATCACTCTTTTTAATTTATTAGCATACTGTTTATAAAAAGATTTTTTAAAGTTATTGCCGTTTATATAAAAATTTTTATGCAATTTGATTGAGGTCAGTAATCCTTTGGTCAGCAAAGGTTTTTGCATAATACGCTTTTGCTTTCGTGAAGCCTTTTGTAAAGGAGCTATGTTCTATTTTCGTTAAATCTACGTTCGTTTTACTTCAAATCCTAACTGATGCTGACGATCAATTCAGATACAAATGCTGCAAAATCTTCATTACGCTGATGCGGATTTGCATTCTCATTAATCGCACGTGGTCAAAGAGGCAAAATGACTGCTGACTATACGTTATATACGTCTTTCAGAACTTCCCATTGTTGCATAGCAACGCATCATATGAGAAGTGTTGCCGTTGTGAACAAAGTCCAGAGCCGACATGGGCTATAATTTGTGAGCTGCGCTTAAATGAGTGGCAATTCAGAAAGCAGCTGGGAGTGCTACAGCACAAAACAATTAATTAACTTACAGAACTGGACGCAACAACTACTGCATGCTTAAACTATATTACATTTTAAACAAAATCTTGACTACAGAATTCCCCCCTTGCAAATGCAAACTCCCCTCTTCCCCCCCCCCCCCCCGGTTGAGAAACCCTGGTTTAAGATAAGATTGATTGTAAGCGCAGTTGAACAAAAAATGATTTTTAGGTGTTAAGTGTTGCTGTATAACTGTGTTGGGTAGCAAAGCGTAGCGCAACAATTCTAATAACTGAGTGATGTTACAATGGTAATCGCATTTTCAGTAAAACAGTAAATCTAATTTACTGCGTGACGATTTGGGGTAATACTTCAAAAATTTATCTTCATAAAATTCAAGTTCAACAAAATCGAATAAATAAAAGTTTTAAACAAGCTCCAACCTTTAAAGTAAAACTAGCACCAATCTATAATCAATTCTCGATTTTAAAACTTGATAAAGTCTTTATGCTAGAAGTCAGCTAAATTATGTATTTAGCCAAACAAAATAAACTACCTAGTTGTTTGCAAAGCTATTTTGCTCATACTCTGAAATACACACTTATGAAACCAGACTAGCCAAACGAAATTCGTTTTATGTTACCCTATTTAACAAATTCGTTGAGTTAAGACATGAAACGATTTGCCAGAAAATATCCAAAACCTAGTTCACAACTCCAATACAACCTTTTCAAAAAAACTGAAACTATACCTTCTAGAAAAACAAACGCAGGTAAAGTGGCTGATGAGGGCTCATAGCTCGAAACAGCGCTGTCCTGCTCTACGGTATATATATTGCTGAAGATGCTTATGCAACTGTTGGTGATGGAGGATGGATGTCCTTCGATCCTTCATGTGGAAGTTAGTTTGATTTCCCTTTCAGCAGGTCAAGTAGCACAACATTCGACTAGTAGGTAAAGTTTTTTCTCGTTTTCACTTTTATTATCTTTCACTATTAATTTTTATTGGCCATCAATGTTTCTCTTTTTCGTGTGAATTTGTTTTCTGACATGCGTACTGCGTTGGCCTACTGATTATAACCAAAAATGTGCACTCTGCTCAGTCAACTATAAATGAGAGGCTGTAGGCTTGGCGATTGCCCCTTGCCTTCCTTGTTATGCAAGGACATATGGTCTTTTGTAGCCGCTCACTGGAAAAAGCAAATTGTTACTGTGTACCTTTTGTTATGTTTTTGTTACATAATTGCCATTTTCGCACAAAAATAAATAAATAAATGAATGACTGAATGTCACAGACAGCAATACAATTTTCCAATTTCATTGCAATCTTATTCTTCATGGGTATGCTTTATCAATCAGATATTCATATCACTTGCATGCTTCTGTTCGATTTTTCTTAATGTTTTCTTGCATATGTGCTTGCTTTTTTGAACTACCTACCATCTGCACAACTTACACGGATTTTGAGATTGAGCACATTGTTGCAACGTCGTCGTATATAATCAGGACAAAATTGTGATACAGTGTTTTTGCTTTGTATGAAAAGTGATAGGCAAATTCCTCCATAAATAACAATTTTGTGGAATGGTTCAGCGGGAATAAAATTATGAAAACACTCTTTAGCCTGTTTCAATTATTCAACACTCTACAAAATGTGATGGCAAGAAATCAGTGTTGTCGTTTAATAGATTTAATAAAAATATGACTTCATCATATCAACTTTCACTTTCAACCCTTCCCCCACTGACAAATCCTGCACATGCAACTGGTCAGTGGGCATTTTGATGAAATTGGCCTTAGCACATTTCCCGCTAGGCTAGACTCCTAAGGCTCTCGGACAATCAATTTGGACATCGGGCAATAATTTTGGAGCGGGTGTGCAGGACTGCAGTATAAAATGGCTTTGGTTATGTAAAATCAACAGACAACTTTCGTTGGCAAATGCATGGGTCACACACAAGTTAGCTTCGCTAATTAGTTTGTTATTGCAAAAGAACTGATAGTGGTAAATACGGCTACAACAAAAACATCACTGCCAGTTCTTTTCCAATAACAAAGTAATTCAGATCTAAACTACAAAATACTCACCAATGTTAAATGAGGTGAATCCATATTCATCCAAAATGGAATTTGGCCATTTGTGACTATATAAATATGACGAATCCATGGTGCATATTTTTCCACTGATCTCAAGGAGTATCTGCAAAATTGTCAAAAACTAACCAAAAATCAAAAAAGCTCTAAACTGTTATAGTCATAAAAATTTACACCTAAGCGTGCAACGAGTGCCCATCTCAGCAGTTTAGCACCTGGACAACACTGCTTTGAAAAACGTTGGCTAGAAGACGTTTGTCTAGAACGAAAAAAAAAAACATTGAATATAACATCATCATACCATAAGCCATTCAAGATCAATTAATTTTATGAAACTAACCTCAGTAAGCTGTGCACACACCCCCAACCCCCTACAATAAAACCCAGATTTCCTTAAAAGATTTAAGTGTCTTACAATGACATTAAAGGAAAGAAAATGAGCAAAATTCGCCAAAAAGATTTGCACTAACATGCTTATCCTTTTTATGGTGTAGTGTGACTGGCATTTTGTATGTTGAGCTCTTGAATTAGCAGCCGAACTGGCTTGGGCTTAAATTATCTGAAATACAAACGATTGATGCAAGTGCTGTGTAGAAAACTCGAGTGAACACTTGGGAAAAAACAACTCATTTGGGCCTTACAGCGTTTCTATGGAAAGTGCTTTTTTATGTTTACTTGCTGGTTCCACAAGTATTTGTTTTTAGAAACTGCTTCTTATTACTGTCATGGCTTTGTGCCAATTAAATCTATCAATACACATCTTTGGATAAGAAGCCCTAAAAGCCTTTGTTCTTCTGTCTGGATCCCAGCAAACTTAACCCAATTGCTGGTTAAAGCATTCAGTCCAGAAAACCTGTCAGGTAAATGTAGACAATATAAACCACTATGTACATTCAAAACGGTTTTTAACTTACGAACCTAGCATTCGAATTATACACTAGTTAGCCAGGATTTTGCACTGGGGGTTAGAGAATGATGTCACTTTGACCATACGTTGTATTCGGGAGCGGATCCAGAAAGTTTTGGTGGGGGGGGGTATAATTTTGAATAAGGTTAAATGTTAACTAAGTACAAAGACGTTTAGATCCGGAAACTGGCGTAAATAAGCCCTTTAAAAATATTTTATGCCAGGGGCGTATACAGAACTTTTTTCAGGGAGGGGGCACCAGTTTTGATCACTTTTTCAAGCGCATTTTATTCGGCAGATTTAATTTTAAGCAACTTAAGTACCAAAAACCACTCCAGATATGTCCGGGGGCATGCTTCCCCAAAAAATTTTGAAAATTTGCATACTGTAATGGCCATTTTAGTGCTTTTCAAAACGGTTTTTGGGCAAAGCTTGTCACATTGTTGGCCCCTAACTTTGAGTGCTTCACCAATGATGCATTTTGTTTGCACAGTTTCGATTATGCGACTACGGCATATTGTTATGAAGAGGTTCGAAATTATAGAAAAATTTTATTCATTCAAAACATTGTTGAAAATGGCTGGTGAGGGGATGCATACACAGCATATTCAACATCCTCCCCTGGTTGTATAAACAAAAGATGGCTTCAAACTTAAGAGATATGTTTTAAACTAAAAATACTGAAGGCAGTTAGGGCACGATAGTTGTAGGGAAGTCAAAGGAATGCTTTCTGGTGGAACTGGCAAAACAATATTCAAATGTTAGCGATTTAGTTATTTTTTGAGCTACAGCACATAGATCATTTTTGCTTGAAATCGTTTAGCTTTTTTTCTACGGAAGGTCTGAGGGGCCGAGGGCAGTTGCATGTACAGGAGCAGCACTGCCCCGTAAAAAAAATTGCATGATTGCTTCATAAGCATAAAGGCAAAGAACAAGATTCAGGAAACAACGCTACGTAATTCTTGTTATTATGACAATTGCAAAACCAGACTATCAATGACAAAGTATCTAGCACCTCGAAATAAATATCAGTAAAAGAAGTATGTATGACATCACTTGAGGCTCAATGGGGGGGTAGTAACCCCCACTACCCCCCCCCTCCCCGTGGCTACGCCACTGAAATTATCACTACAGTTTCAACAGCCAAAAATGTTTATGCTGTTACGAAAAAATTGATGCATCTAAAATATGCTCTTGATCACAACACAAATATAATTATTATGTACACCATATGCAATGGCTGATTTAGGGTAATTTGGGGTCGCTGACTTCAAATCTGCTGTCAGATTTGCTCAATCACGTCAGGTTTTTACAATACTGCCGCCTGGTGGGTTTTTTATGCTGCTTGATCATTAACTTTTTCTTCGCTACTTTTCACATTGCATGCTTTCAAAAACTATCATTTTTTTAACCGAAAGGCACGTAATTACGCAGTATTCTATCGTTCAAATTTCAAGAAATGACTTAATTGAAGTTAGTATTCATTGAAATGTACTCTTGCTTTGTAATACGTTATGTTAATGTTTTCATATTGTTTGTAACGACGTAATTTTGCTAAGACTTCTCTTTTCATGATCTGATATTTTTACGACCAGACTCCCTTTACTAGGCCTTGTATTCCCACATGTGGTCTGATAAAACGTAGTTTTGGCAACATAAGCTTGTAGTGTCAGTGTGAAGCTTTGCATACCAGTAGTAGATTTAATTAATAAATTTTTTTCTGCGGAGATTTGAATATAATTTTCTTGGTTCTTGGCCTACAGCTGGGTACACAAAACATATATTATGTGCTTTTTGTGTCTTTGGGATAGCCGTGATGGTACCAATCACTATACTAATTTTGGCCTCCCAGGAAGACCTTGCGATTGGTAGGTAAACGTGAGGCATATATTCCTTATTAATCCTCAAAAAGTATACTTGCCCTTGCAAACGTACGACTCAGGAAAAATTTTGTCAAAGCAATGGACCATCATGAAAAAGGTTTTCAGTATTTGTCGAAAAAGTTTGCCAATAAGAAGGATGATGCCAAGTTAAAAGCAGGTGTTTTTTTGACCAGATATCACAGATCTCATGAAGGATGAAAATTTTGATCATCATTTAAATAGCCTAAAGTTAGGTGCTTGGAAATCGTTCAAAAAGCAATGAGCACGGTGAAAGGTATCACCAAGACATTTCTGAGATTGAAACACGTTTTTAAAGAAAGCCAGGTGATAGAACGATGGGCGACTATTGCTAGTACCTGCACAGAGAAACTGATGCTCCAAATTGACACAAAGCAAGAGTCCAAAAGCATTTTTAAACACGTGTTTAACGGTTCACGCTTGTTTGAATAATGAATTAATTGTGTTGCATTGTCTTGTGGAGTAGCAACTTGACATAACGTATTGGTGGGATAAAGTATTTTTTGGGGGGAAAAACAAAAATATTTGGCTACACCACCATTTCTGTATGCATGCAAGTCACTTCATAAGATGACAAACTTTTCACCAGGGGGTTACTCCCTCTTCCGTCCTAGTTACAGTCTATTGCTACATGAAAACCTTAACCAACCCTCGATATTCATGCACTTTTGCAAATTCAGGTAGACCTAGAATGGAGGTAACTTAAAAACTTGACGTGATGGATAAAAATGGACCACAGATTCAAATTCAGCGACCCTAATATACCCCAAAACAGATAAAAAACCTTTATACACCCCTGAAAAAATGTTTGTTGTTGTACAGTGAATTATTGCTCTCCTACCTAAGCTCCTCATTATCCTCGAATCTACTCTTTGAAGCATCTTCCTTCAGGTCATAAATATTTGATGCGTTGATAACATACGCAAGATGCAAAGTCACCCTGGTATTTCCAATGCTGAATCCATTTACTTCGGTGGTGTTACTTTTATCTTGCAGAAGTGTCTTCACAGAGATATCATCTAAAAATTTAAGCATTTGATGTCAGTTATCAGATATTTCACTATCTTACTATTAACCAAGTCATGTTTCAAACCTGAAGCAACATATCAATCCAATACCAATACATTTAAACACTGGTACATATAATTCTAGTTAGACACAAAGTGAGAGTTATCCCATTCCTGAAGAACACCTTTAAGCCCATCCATTTCAACAGCTCAAAACAATGACATAAAAGAATGCAAGCTTTACTGAAAAAGATAGACAACAACCAAAAGAAATTGATTAAACAGTGAAAAAGCAAGTAGGCAAAAAAGTAGACTGAAATCAGAATTCGATTAATAAACAAGAATTAATGACATGGAACATTCAAAACTAAAACAGGCCCTCAACCTTACAATTTTCTGTACTAATGCACTTGACTAGCACGTTTGAAGTAATACCAAAGCTTCTGACACTTAAACAGAAAAAAAATCCCCATAAAACATTTTCAGCACCGTAGACCTAACCCCTTACAGTTATATTGAAAGCTGCACTACTAAGCAAAAACAAATTTAGTTCATAGCATGACATAGTTATCCAGATCTTTGTTTTTGCAACGGCCATGATCACAAGCTTGATGGTTTAACTCCCATGTAAGCCACATGGTTGCGTCCTCGAATAAGAGTTGCTTCTCCATAATCACCCCTGTTTGGCAGAAACTGAAAAGCAACAAGCTAAAGATGTCAGAAGCAAAACTCAACCAGAAAACTCTTAAAAAGAATGGAAACTCTTGAGTTTATCCGATGCATAGCACTTCTGTTGCTTTCTTGTGACTGGAGGATAAAAATAAAGAAATCTATCAATCTCATAACAGCATTTTGGATTTTTCATACTCTTCATGGAAACATAACACTAAAAAATCACCTCGCAAACCTAAAAAAATCATTAGACGTCAAAAGGAAGAAGGTATTGGTAACTGGTTGCACATAACATCACCAGATGACTATTTAGACAAGAAATTGACACAAACATCTTCAAACCTCGTTATGCTGCAAAATGCAACCAATCCATTTGTTATGATGGCCACTGGCCAGAGGTGGGCATTCCACAATTTATTTAAAGTACTTGCAAAGCACTTTAATGCATTATTTTTAGTCATTACGCAACTTCCACTGAGCTTCAAATAAAGTAAAATACTGCATGCGCTTCATTCCTTGGCAAACTGAACAAGATCTTTTTCACATGCACTTTTATTGTGCTCCTCAATAGGGTGCCCCTTTTCGGACATTTTTTTAGTTTCAACTTGCCTGGGTGTTAGATTTTTGTCTTAGGGGTGAAATATTGGAAAACACAAAATTTTTTTGAAATTGAACTGCGCTTAGACCCTGCCTCCCCAGCTTTTCTAAATCACATCCCCTAAATAGTTAATTATGCATAAAATTTGACTGGGAAGTGCTAGATATGCATTGTTGGTATTCACTTTTAATGTTTTTCAGAGAAGAAGACAACTGCAACCTTTATTTTATGATTTAAGCAACTTTAATTTTTTCATGATTCATTTTGGTGTCAAAATTCGATGCGCTCTGAAATAATACAGTCAGGTGAACCACCAAGTAAATTAATTTTTTTGCAACCAATATCCACATAGGAGTCACCATGCACAAAACAGGATACAAATATGTTACAGGGAAACAAATGCACAACATAAAAAGGTATCAGACTACGCAAAAGCAGACATATAAAGGATGTACAGTACACACAGCACACAATGCACAAAACGTGGCACACTTAGGGATGTCCATAGCCGAACCTTAGCTGATTGCGAATAGAATCTGAATCACAAATATCGAATCCAGAATTTCGAATCTTCATTTTGAATCCAAAATTTGGGAGGCTAACAAAATGAGCACAATGCAATGCTGCAAAATCATCAGCAAGTGTGCTTAAAAAAATGCACAAACTACAGTAACAAATAAGTCTTTTTGCAACACATCTTCACTCATATAAGGAAAGTTTATGGCCTCCACATGTTCGAATGTTAGCCTGTTTCATAATTTTGTTACGGTAAGACCGGCGCATGAAAAAGCTCTCTCTAATGGAGCTGATGAAGCAGGTACAAAGGTGCGTTTACCGATACGCGGCAATGCGATTACCATTACAAATCATACTAGCCGACGATTAACACGATATAAAATTTGCTAGCTTGCATCAAGCAAACTGATTGTTTGATAATGTCGTAACAATCAAACGTGCATTGTCTCACTCCCATCGTCAAGGTTATTTCAAATGTTTTTTGATACCAGGTGATAAAACAGTAAAAATTGCACAGGTACAATTCCTTGATATCGAGAGGTTTTTATCACATTGCCAGACCAAAATTCAACATCAAAATGAAATTAAAAAAACTAGGTAGTCGCATTGCAGCTAACCGCGTATTGGCAAACACGCCTTAAGGCGCGTTTCCCAATAAGCGAAACGCAGCACGCGACAAAAATTTTTCGCACTTTGTTTGTTTCATTTTACTGTTCACCGATCACACGAAAACCTCCGAAATCCTTCTACATTTACTGTACTTACATTATAATTTTAGTCACATTGCCGCGTGTCACGCATCGGTAAACGCACCTTTAATACGCACAATCGTCACAAACAGCCAGCAGTCACCGGCAATTGCGTGTGTTTGTTGCATAAGCTTGTGGAGTAGGTGTGTGCAGTTTACTTGCATGTGTGCATCACTGCAAATGCATCGCATTGATCAAGTTTTCAATCGGCATTATCAAAAAGAAATTACGAATCATTTAATATGCGGATTCGATTCGAGATTCGGTAATGGACATCCCTAAGGCCTAGGCACATCATCATTGTTCAAAATATCTTCTTGCAACCCTCGTAAATTTTCCTAACCATCGCTCCTTTGCTGCCAAATACACAAAGCTTCACAAATTTGGCGCTTCTGTCCAGCTTTTCGACTAGTTGCTTTTGTTGTCAGTTTTACTCCACGTTCCACTGCTTGAGTGTGATTTGGATAACTAAGTTACAGTGGTTGTTTGAAAAATTGCTCGATAAGTTTGTGCAAATTCAGGACTCCACTATTGTTTGAAAGACAAGTAATAGCTGTTTGTCCTTTTTCATAAATGTCAGTGATTTCCAGAGGTGGGCACAGCGGCGCTGTTGAGCAGCGCCACTTCCAGAGCCGCTGTTTTTTCGGCAGCAGAAGCGTCGCTGTTTTTTTCTACCAACAGCAAAAAACGGCAGCGCCGCTTCCAGAGCTGCTGTTTTTTCGGCAGCAGAAGCGTCGCTGTTTTTTCCTACCAACAGAAAAAACGGCAGCGCAGCTTCTTTTGAGGTGTAGTAGCAAGCAGCGCTTCTCTGAAGATAATTGACTTGCCGCAGCCGCTACTGCAAAAAAAAAAAGATTTTGAAGACAGTGTATTATGCAGCCATTTAATAATAAAATCGCAACTTAAATGTAGACTCGCTCAGCTTGACAATAATACCATGAAACAAATAAATGAAAACTTAAAACCAAGTGATAGTGTGAGATCGCAAGCAATGTTCCATTAAATCATTACAACCATTTTCATCGTTCTCATCGCCAGACACTAATCCTGATTGACAGTTGCTGCTTCATAAAGACAGCTGCATCTCGCCATCAGAAATCAAACATTTCAGTAATGCCCCCCGCTGGTTTGACTTCTCACTTCTTTGATTCGAGTATCTTGAATCGTTTTCCCTCATTAACACTACGACTACAACCGGTTCAGGAAAAAAAGCAAAAACATTGTCTGTTCGATGAGACAATTAATGTGAAAAAATCACTGATTAGTCTTTGCAGTGGTAGACTAAAAATGATAAGGAACCAAAATACGAAACTCAAGTTAGCTCGAAAATTTTGAACAAATTTGAACCACTTAAGTAGTAGAAAAATGGTTGCTGATTTTATGCCAAAAGTGGTTAAAACAGTATGGCATAACAACAAGTAGGCCAAGTAAAGTTAAGTTTCATAGATAATTATTACTTAAAGTGATTCATAACAAATCAGTGGCGTAGCCTGGAAAAAATGTTATCACCAGTATTTGTTTTTCATAAAAATATCATTGACTGAGATGGAGGAAATTCACTTTTATGTCATTGTTAATCGTAAGTTTCATAACTTTTAGTTTTTACGAAAACTTTCACAATTTCATAATTTTAAAGTAGCAGCAGCGCCCGCTGTTTTCGCATGCAGTAGCGGCAGTGGAAACGCCGCTACTTCTTTAATTCAAATAACGGCTTTAATTCAAATTCTTTAATTACTACTTCTACTTTAATTCAAATAGACTTTTTCGTCAAATAGCGACAGCGGCGCTACTATTTAAGTAGCGGCTGCCCAGCTCTGGCGATTTCAGTGTAGCACTTTGCATTGAAATTGCATCTGGGAAGATGAAACTCTTGAAAGAAGTATGATTGTGAGATTCTCTTTCGTGGGCAACATAGCAGTTGTGTTGAATACTTTGCTGTAAGATTGGAAGAGGCTATCATCACCAAACAGCTTTTGCACGGATTCGATTTCTTGAAAAAGCAGTCGCTGTCCATCTATAATCATGCTTTTTTGCTTTCTATAGAGATGGGTTTTCCAATGTCAAAATACTTGCAAAATACATTGTTGGAGTTTATCGGAAAACCTATCACTATACAAAGTATACAAGCACAATTACAGATGGACCGCGACTGCTTTTTCAAGAAATCGAATCCATGCAAAAGCTGTTTGGTGAAGATAGACTCCACCCAATCATACAGCAAAGTAGCAAAGTATTCATCACAACTGCTATTTTGACCACTCAGAAAATGTTCTTCTCACTATGTTAGGTGATGACAACATAGCAATCAGAGCAAAAGCTGCAAGTTTAATCTCCAAAATTAGACGCAATAATGAAAGAGAAGCCCACAATCATACTTCTTTCAAGAGTTTCACCTTCTCAGATGCAATTTCAATGCAAAGTGCTACTCTGAAATCGTTGACATTATGAAAAAGGACGAACAGCTATTACTTATCTTTCAAACAATAATGGAGTCCTGAATTTGCATAAACCACCAGTGACTAAGTCTTAATATCCAGCAATTTTTCAAACAACCACTGCAACTTAGTTATCCAAATCACACTCAAGCATGTGATTTAAGTTTTACATTACTTTTTTTGCTGTTACTTTATGCAAATTTGAATTTTGCTTTATATTTTAAATCCATATGCCATTTACTTGCTGTGTTCCAAACTGTAGGGGAAAATTTTAATAATGGACCTGAAGTTCATGTTTTCCAGTTTCCTAACGATGTTGTTTAAGAAAAAAAATTGATTAATGCTTTCAAAAGAAAAAAATTATTGGCTAAAAGATTGTGTTGCTCACAATGCAAAGAACAGTAGATTTGCCTTTTAAATTTGGAAAACACTCTTGCAAGTTGTTGATGAAAGGTGTGTCAAGAGGCAGTATCCTTCGTCTGACCTCGTACACATAGTGACGATATTGTATCTTGCAATGAACAAAATCTGTGAAAGTGGAGACTTTTAGGCCTAACTGTCCCAACGTAAAATCTTAGTTCATTGCTCTTTTCAACTATTAGATAGTGAAGATTTTACTTTATTGGAAGAAGTTTGTGAAAATGGACATAACAGAAAAGTTGTGAACATGATGCTTCGGTGTTGCGCTAATGTATTGCTTAATAATTATTGTTTTAAACGCAACAACAACACTCTTACTGCTAGACCATACTAAAAAAAAACAAAAACTTATCAGTATGAGGTTTAGATTTGTTGGTGTAGTGTAGGTTAGTGTCTTGCCGTACTGTTAAAATTGTTACCTTTTTTTAACCAAAAGCTTTTTAAAAAATTCTCAGTTGCTGTTCAAAGTTTTCAGAATCACATTTGTCAAGGGAAAGAAATTATTCTGTCAAACCAAAACTCCAAACAAGGTTAAAGCTGACGAGAATATGGTCAAACAGCTGGCTCAAGGCCTATTCAAGACCGAAAACATTGCAAAGCACAGTTGCAGTCGTTGCATTTTCGCCCTACACTTGATGACATCACCGTTTGCAGCACTTGTGCGCGAACAGTTTTCTTTCTGGTGGCCATGGCTGAGTTGTAAGATCGTAAGTGAAGAATCATTAGTACGTTCAAACAAGATCAATAGCACATTCAACGAGCACAGGAGTAAAAAGACATCAAATGGCACTAGTATTCATCATCATCATCATCAACAACATTTTTAATGCAGTCAATAAAATCGGCAAAATTTTAATACTAAATTTGTTTGAAACAAGGGCACTGATGATTTTTGGCAAAAGCTTTGGAAGACTGTAAGTAGGCGAATTGATGAAAGATATAATAGGTCTAAGAGAACACTAGGTTTATCAATTTTAGGTACATCGTAGAAACGTGGCGTAACCGCCTTACTGTGATGTAGCCAGTAATATTTGTCCCGTTCGATTTTTTTCCTTCTTCCGTGATGTTATATATGGGAAGTCGTTTTTTTTTTTTTGTAGTACTACGGCAATTTTTGATCGTGCAGTTGTAGTAGCTGCGGCATCAATTATCTGTTGTAAGCCTTTTTTAACACCACAAATGATGTCCAGAGTCGGCAACTTGTTTAAAGTCGGGGCAAAATTGAAACCCTTTTTGAGAACTGAAAGTTGCAAAGGAGAAATTGGTTTGGAACTTAATTTTTTACCCATTTTTGCTTGGTTTCTACTTCCCTGGGGCCAATCTTCTTAGCTTTTGGGTTGGTCTGTCGATATCGAAATCTCTCTAATTTATTGTTATGTCTTTCCTCAGCTTTAACCTTCAAATTCGTCTTGGAATTCTTGATGTGCTTTAGCAATGAACAAAAAGGATCTAGGTTGCTCTGCAGTTCTACTCGTGAACTCACTTTTAGTTTGTCACTGCTCAGCTTTAGTTGCTTGATTTTGATGACTAAGAGAAATTTAAACACTCGTATTGCTGAGCACAAACGTGCTGTCAAAAACCAGGAGCTCAAAAAATCTGCTTTGTGCGACCATTTGATGTTGTGTGATCACTGTATAAATTGGAATGGAGCTGGTGTTTTAAAATATGCAGAGAATTATTACGATAGACTTACTGCTAAGAGGTGGTTTATTCATGCACATTCCTATGTGATCAACCGATCTGATAGCGATTCATCACCAGCAATTTACAGATCTTTAGTTAGCGATAACCAGAATTAGGCCTTGATTCAATTCAGTGACGCTCTTACGTTTTCCATTGCCCTTGTATTTCATCATTCAGTATTGTAATGTAGATTAACATTTTTCGATATATACGTTAGTTTGCCTAGCATTTATGCCTATTATTTTGTCACCCTACTAGGACGTAATCATTTACCGGTAATTCGACCAATTTGTTTAAATTCTTTCCTAGGTCATTTTCTAACCTTTTATTATCCGTGCAAGATTTGTCTGTATTATGTAGGGGAGTATTTTACTCTCCTACCTCTTTCTGAAAATGCTTGGAGCTACCAGCCAAGCGAAATGTTAAATAAATATTATAGCCTTTGGCTATTTGTTTAATTCTACTACAGGTAGAACAGACAGGCTAGGCTAGCCTATACTCAGCCATTATACAATACCCAGTAGGCAAAACAACCATTTTTATTCAGTGTTATAGAATTTCCAGTAATGGAGAAAGGCCGAAAACTAGAAACAAATGTGGAAACTGAGCGATCCCTGGATGCGTGCATTGAGGTACTCCGCCAAAAGGCTTTAGCCCTCTACAACATGATATTTTGGACAAATAATTTGACTACTGTATTTAAAGATGGCAAACCCGGGAGAGATTGGTTATTACGGTTTTTGAAGCGAAATAAATTGTCCACGAAGAAAGCAAACATGCTGAGCAAGGCTTGCCATTCTGCCACAGCTAACCCTTTTATTGTGTACGATTTCTATGAGAACTTAGATCGTGTAGTTACAGAAAAGAATCTGAGCCCTGATTAAATTAGGAATTGTGACGAGACTTCTTTTCCACACAATCCTTCAAAATGTAGAGTCGTTGGTCTACGAGGACAAGTATAATAAATCTGTTCTATCAAATTACTAAAGGAGCAGCAAAGCAAAATACAACTTGTGTTAGCTAGCTGCAGTGCTTCTGGTGATGTTATGGCCCCACTTGTCATTTTTAAAGGTAAAATTTTACAATCAACTAAGAAAAAAGAAAAGTCCAACCAGACACTGCGTATGCTGTCTCAGAAAATGGGTGGGTGGAAAAAGAAAGTTCGTTGGATTGATTCAACAGCTTCGCAAGTAATGTCAAAATGAGGCCATTAGTTTCAATATTGGATGGACACAGCACACACGTCACAACTGCAGTCATCAGCAAAGCAATTTCGGAAGACATTGCGTTGTATAAGCTTCCACTCCACGTGAGTGATGTTTTGCAAATTCTGGACATAACCTGTTTCGGACCACTAAAACTAAAATGGCAAGAAGTCTAGACTGAGTGGGTTGCAATGTTTGGCAACAAAAAAGCGCTAGGCAAAAGTGTTTTTGTTGCCAAATTGTGCGATGTTTGGAAAGAATGTCTTTCTGATCAAAATATTATCAGTGGGTTTATAGCAAAGGTCTTAAACTCAAATTGCTCTGAGGGCCAAATTAGGACGTGTAAAATACCTGAGGGCCACAATTCACAATGAAAACATAATAAGAATACAACGAAAGATAAACACAAGTATGCTAATCATTATTTTAGAATACAGGGTGTGAAGTTTGATGAGTAAGTTCAAGTTTAGAAGCAATTTTAGAGTGAATTTTACTTTCGTATGTGAAAAAAGTTATCTGATATTTAAACTGCCAATAACTTTGAGATCCTGAAATTTATCTCGCGCCGCACAAAATGTTCTCACAGATCGCGTGTTTGAGATCCTAGGTTTATAGGGTGTTGCATTTTTGAAAAAAATTTTGTATTTATTTTGGTAAGTATGATTTTCTGGTGGGAAATCTGACCTAACTGACTCAAAACAATTTTTTTCGAAAAATTTTAAGTTTTAAAGGTCCCACACTCACCCCCAATGCTTTGGCATTTTGCGATTTTACTAAAATGTTCAATCATTTGTCAAATCTACATTTCTGAAAGTAAGTATGACATATTACATATCATTTCAATCAGAATTGGAAGGAGAATAACTTAAAATAAACAAAACAAACATTTTCCTAGAAAATAGAGTGATATTTTTCAGTTTACCTTAAACGGACTTACTACCTTACTTTCATATAGTACGATATTTACAGCCCTTAGGCATGTGCAACTAACTATATCTCCAAAACTTCTAAGCAGGATGATGAAGAGTAATATGATTTAGAAATCCTTTATTTTGCAGGTATTTTTAAGCATAGGCTATTATAATGTCTTCAAGTACACGCAGTAGTTCCCATATTCATAAATATGTTGGATTTCCTGCTGATTTATCCCAAGATGTTCCGCCAACTAATGGAGATGTCATCAGAGGATTTTACTACATTCGCCCACTACAAATGCAAGCTACAGAACATGTGCTTTCACTTAATGAAACAAATGCAAAACTTGCTCCAGCAATAACGAATCTTTGGGTAAAAGCTTCATTGCCACAGACAAAAGAGTAGCCCAAATGATCAAAGAGCTTCTGAGTAAATTGAAGTCAACTCAATCGCAGCCCAGAGGTAGATTGCAGTCACCAGCATATTTAAAAAAGTTGGAGGGGTTTAAACAAGATCATTCCAATTTGTTTGATATCACTTCATGCAAGTGCTCCTTTGACTTATCTGCACCTGTGCAGAATGGAAAGGTAACCTGTATTCATTCATTAGACAAACAAATACCAGAAAGAGAACCGCCTTTCATCTTAGATCCACGGAAGCAAAGAAGGGAGGCAATCGGGAATGTGGATACAGCTGTTACTAAATGCAACGTGCAAAATAATGTCGTCAAGAAGAACCACTGCAAGCAATGCCTTCAACTTCTTGTGAAACTGATGCAAGTATGCTCAGTTTGCCCCTGGCAACAGACTACAGCAGTGATAGTACTGATGGTGAACCTTACTGTTCCACTAATAGTACCTCTGCAAATGAATGGCAAAGCTCATTGAGTTCTAGTAAAGCTTGTGCTATAAGCACTAAAAAGCTTTTTTCATATCGACTCTCCCAAGCTATGTGAGATTGCAGAGCAGAACAGTTAAATGCTCCTGATGCCAAACAACATCATACCACTTTCTATAGGCATTCAGTGAGATTTCAGAAGACTATTCTCAAAGATAATGAGCTTCAACTGCGCAATGCACTGTTTCACCAACTAAGCTTTGATGGAAAAAAGATTTCGAAAAAAAAGAGTAGCAGCTCTTGCCCACTATCACACTGGTAGTTTTTTTACCGCTTTCAAAACCTTTACAAAGAGAAGAGCACCACTGGGGACAACTGCTTCATAGCACTGAAAGAGCTTATAGATCTCGATATACTGCAGCATGTCATTAGCATCATGACTGATACAACTGCTCTTAACCTGGCCGATTAAAAGGAATATGTTGACGAATGTTGCTGTATATCAATAGTAGGTATGGCCATGATGTTATGGTTTTGGAATGTTTGTGTCATTCTATTGAGCTGTATCTTGAAAACATAATTACAGCATTCTATGGGCATACTAAATCACCAGATAAACTAACCAAAAGTCTGTGTTCAATCACATTGCTGAGATCAATAATGATGATCTTATTGTATCTAATCTCCAACAATGCAGTGTCAAACCCAGTACATTAGCTCAAAGTATGATCAAAGACTGCTTGGATATTTTATTAAATTTGTCCAGCAAAAACCAACAATCAATGAGGGATGACCAGGCCTGCCTTCTAGCCCTAGTGTGCTTTACATTCATGGATGTTCCACAAGCAATATACCAGTATCTATTTTGACAGCAACAGACGCTCCACCACGCTAGGTGGACGACAAAAGCCAATTGATACCTGTGAATTTTAAATTTTCATCTTTTTGAATTGTCCAACTCACAGAAAACAGCTCTTAAATCCATTTGTCAATTTATTCTGGAAGTTTACGCACCAATGTTCTTTTCAATTTACACCAGACCAAGTGCAGTAGAAGGACCGTCTTTGGTATTGCTAAATCGTGATTTCATGAAGTCAACTCAACCTGAAATTGTGACACATACCAAGTCATGCTTTTTAAAGCATGCAAAAATCTGGCTGTCACCGAAAACCGTTGCTTTGTCCTGCCATTCAGAAAACCCCCCTGTGGAAGTTGAAACCATGCCTAAAATATCCAATCCTTCAGTGGATACCAATTGTTTACTCTGAAGCAATTAGTGCTGGGTTCAAGTAAGCTTTAGAGAATTACTTACTTATGTAACTTAAGTAATTCAAGTATTTTTAAAAGTAGGCTATTTAGAGACAACAAATCACTTTATTAATAGTATTACACATTCCCATTCACAAAGACTATTTATTTGTGTGAGCGCCAAGTACAAATCAAACAATCAATTGTTTGTTGCTTATTCTTGAAACCAATTTTTGTTTCAAGTTTGCTTTGATTTTGTCCGTCAATGAAAGAAACATCTGTTTTATGGCTTTTCTTCACGTTGGAATCTTGAGTCCTTGAAACCCAACCATTTTGACTCTCCTTGCTTCCTCCCAAACTTGCGCATTGGCAATGAATCTTCAGCTAACATTCTTGCAAGAATAACCTCTGCTAAATCTATTTTTGGCGAGCCAGAAAGAATTGTCAGCTGTTTTTGTTTTGATTCAGTAAACTTTGCTGAGCAGTATTTGCATTTCATAATTGAATCATCGCCTAACTTCACAACAACATGTTTCCAAAGCTTCAGAGTTCTTGCCAGTAGGTTCTTTTCAATCACTTGACTTTGATTAGTTGAATTTGATTTTCATGTTGATAAGCAGACTGAACATTGCAGCAAGGCAAGCTAGCCGAGAGCTACTTACCGTAACTGAGATACACTTGAAAGTTTTGGGGCATAAATAACTACTCTTATCGCAAAACTGTATGTCACAATATGTTTTAACACATTAAGTTTTTATTTTATCACAATTATTAAAAAGTTACTTGAAATTTTCAAGTCATTGCGATCATTACTTAAATAAGTAATAAGCAAAAATTTTACTTTAATTACTTGCTTAACCCAGCACTAGAAGCAATCGCCTGCTTCCTGCTTTTTTCGATATTACAAGCCAGCATTCTTCTAGTCTATCCTCAGCACAGCCAAATGATTGGAAAGTTTTTAAAAATAATCAGATGGCAAATGAGAGATTGATTGGCAATATAACACAATGTTTAAAGCAGAGAAAAGTCAAGGACAGTCAAGACTCTATGAATGATGAACAAATGAAGAAAATAGATGATGAAATTCGAGCTTATGTCACAACAATGACAGTTGATCTTGAAAGTGTTTAACAAGACATTAAATTCGATGGAATATTCTCTTAAAGTTCCATATTACGCGTACATTTTTTGTAGTGGTTTTGTAAAATATCATTGCAAACTTTACTAATGGTGCCACTGCTTTATGCATCGATTAACCCTCACTGCATGTACTATTCTCAAGAAAACCTTTTTTAAACTCTTCATGAAGAGATGTCACATCCTGATGAACGTTGGAAAACGTATTTCATATAATGGAACAAAATTAAGCATTCTAACTTTGATTAAACAGCCAATTTTAAACCAGATTACCTAATAAAAAGTTTGTTTGTTTTTTTTTGTATAAAATTTTGAAAATATCAAAACTCTGTTTTCTTGGAAAATGTTTGTTTTGTTTAATTCAAGTTGTTCTCCTAATTCTGATTGAAATGATGTGTAACATGTCATACTTACCATCAGAAATGTAGATTTGACAAGCAATTGAACATTTTAGTAAAATCGCAAAATGCCGAAATATTGGTGAGTGTGGGACTTCTAAAACTTTAAATTTTTCAAAAAAAATTTTTTTTGAGTCAGTTAGGTCAGATTTCCCACCAGAAAATCATACTTACCCAATAGGTCATGAAATTTGCAACACCCTAGCAGAGGCACGAGGATGTTTCCAGTTGACGAAACAAAATACCCAGTTAAAAGATTTGATTCTCGTTTGGTCAAAAGATACTCCACGTCGAAAAGTAAAAACAAGATAGAGGATTTGGTTGAAGAGTTGGCTACTTCAATTAATACACCCCTCAAATTATACGAAGGCAAAAGTTTGTCCAAATCGCCAAGCACAGGCGTTTCAGATGTTTCACTGCATTGTTATTGCAAGGAGCTGGGAGAAAAACCAACCAGGAATCCCAGCGAGATAGGCAGAACTGGGTTCCTCTTGGTCTCTATTAAAAAAATCAGATCACCGAAAAACCAAGTTTCTACTCCTCACGCAGAAACAAGTTTTGAGGAGTTACTCTTGAATAAAATTGCTAAACCAAAAAAATGCACACCAAAAAAAAAAGAAAAAGTCAGGACTTTCAATACATCATAACTGAGGTTATTTTCAAATTATATCGAACTGAAAATTAAACAGTAACTGAGGGAGACTGCAAAGTGAGCTTGGGCTCTTTGAGTCAACAGCCACACGGTATGCATGTCACATGCAATCGACTCCAGCCGCGAATCGAATCCATCACGAAGGATCTGTCACCTACACGTCGTACCCCTAGACCAGGGCTCTTCAACTAGAATCAGGATCGGTTCAGTTTGAAAACATCATTATTTGCAAAGGTCCAGAAAAAATTATATATCTGGTTTGATGCTCGCCGGTTAGCTGAGTGATTAAAGACATTGCTAATGGCGCGGCAGGTTTAGGGTTCAACTCTCAGGCCTATCAAATCGAACATAGTTACCTTGTTCACATGTCCAGTTTGAGTGGTTTGAGAGACCGACGAGCTTTCTGTATCATAATCAATTTTCCCATTCATAGTGAATTTGTTGATGTCATAATTAAAACAAGTGGTTATGATATCAACATATTCCATTGTGATACAGAAAGCCCGCGGGCCTTCAGAACTACTTAAATTGGACTAGTATCAAGTGGACATGGTCGCCAACTGCTTGTTACCGCTTCCATATTTTTTCGGTGTTCAAAAATGCGTTGTCCAGGTGCTAAGCTGCAGAGATAATCCCCCGCCATATGCACAGATCACATGCTTCGGCGTAATACCATGAAAATCATAAGATTTGATTTTGAAAACTACTTCTTGTTTTTGCAGTTTCTTATAAATTGAATAATATCACAGTTAGTTGCTTTTCAAAATGTGGTGTGATGACCTGGGCTCAATCAGATCTTTACTGCAACACATCACACTTCATTAATTTAAACAATTTGCCAAAAGCATTTCATCTCCCTCCCTTGCTTTAATCTCCCTCCCTTTGATGCATATGTCTCGCTGATTTGAGGCAACTGTTACTCTTCATTTTATTTGAGCAAGAATGGAAGTCACCATCCATCCATTTGTGTTGATGCATCAAATCACATACAGTGTTAGTTATATGAGAGGAATTAGTTTCATGGTTCCATCGATCAAAATTAAACTGTGCTTCTTATGCAATTACTCATAGGAAAATTTTCCAAAAACTTTACCAAAATTGTCCCATTCCATACAGTGTTAGTTACATGAGAGGAATTATTTCCATGGTTCCACCGATCAAAATTAAATGACTGTGCTTCTTATGCAATTACTCCTAGGCAAATTTTCCAAAAACTTTACTAAAATGGTCCCAACTTTTGTTTTTCGGTTGAAACTTTTTTCGTGCTGAAAATAGAGAAAACTTTCTTCTTAGCAAAGATAGCAACATGGTGTTTCCGCAAATTTTGAGCTTTAAACCATTACTCTACGACCAGTGGTTACCAATACCAAGATATGTAAATTACCCCCTGCATCATTGTTTGCAATAACATTTTGGGAAGTAGCAGGCTGGAAAATGAGGGCAACCTCCTAAAACCAATTTTTCAACAAGTTTTTGACCATTTGGCCGGATATGAGAACTTCATTTTTTTTTTAATTTCCAAAAAAAATTTTTTCATTCCACCCTACTGCGTACCACCTACCTTTGATGAATATTTTTTGACCATAACAACATATAAGAGCTGTGCTGAAGGGTTTATTTTACATACAGAAACGAATACGTAACAAAATTCAATGTTCGTTATACTTGCGGTGCTACGCTGAAGCACATAACAAGTAACACTGCAGCTTAGCATCTGGGCTGCACAGCTTTGAACTTCGAAGAAATCTCACTATGTGCGAGTCATGATTGTGAATCGAGCTTTTAGATGAAGGCAGTCTAAGGGTGGGCAAAATTTTCATTGAAGAGCCACTTGCAGAAAAGTAGAACAACCGAAGAGTTGCCACCAAGTGAGTCAAAGAACAAAAAAAAATTTTTTCAACCTTACAGGAGATGCAAATGGGGGATGAAAGAGCTAAAAAAGTCTTCAATCACACAAGAGCTGGAAATGGGGGGCGTAAGTGCAATTGCAAAACAAAAAAGATCTTCGGTGTTCCTCACAAAGAGATACAGAGCCACGTTCTAAGGGTCAAAAAGCTGCTTGTGGCTTGTGAGCCACACTTAGCCCACCCTTGATACTGTCAATTTGATTGCCAATCCAACAATGTTGCTATCACGCTGCTGAAGATAACAGTAACAGTGACTCATTACTCCCAAAATATCTGACTAATCGGAAAGGTGAAGAACGAAGTTTATGTCTTCTAAAATCTTCTGAATTTTGTAATCTTTTGTATGGAAGAACTGAAGCAGCTTCTTTTGCAACACGAAAAGATGCATCCATAAGGGTGTTCCCTCAAGACCTCACTTCGGTATTAAGCAACAATGACGGGTATTCTGATCTACAAGGTGCAGCTTCGTATGAAGCTCTGTGAGGTTGTTTCTTCTGAGTTGTCCAAAAGTGCAAAGTTTAAAAAGGTAGGGGGACAACTGGCAACACACAATTTTAAAGCGAAAACCTCCTCAAAATGGGGACTTTTGACTGCAAAATTTCGTGGAGGTTTTGGCTTTAGCCTGAGCGATAAATCAATAGATGCATAAATGCACAATTTTACAAAAATGTTCACACCTGGTATACGCTTAAGCTTATTGCTGCTTTTGTTTTAAATATAATCATTTAAGCTCATTGCTGCTCAAATATCATAACGTTTTGCAAAACTAGTGCGAAACGCAGTTTGTATGCATTCCTACTTCACTACACCAAGGGATGTTAGCTGGAATGCTGAAACTTAAGCAAGAAATAATTTTGAGTTTCACTATTTCGAGCACAGAATCGTGTCTGTTAAAAGTTTTTTGCCAGTTAGGTTGATCCATAGATTCACCTCACCATTCCAATTACGCCAGCTACAATATTTGATGGTGTTGCAGCTTGCTGCTGCAGAAAGAAAAAAGGCCCGCAAGCAAGCGAGCTATTGGCATACCACATAAGAGTATGCTACGTCATACCATAGTCTATGCACATGAATATACACATATCTCTAGCTAACCTGTTTTCACGTAACATATTTCAGTCTTACAGTAAAAAAGTTTTTGTGAGGTTTCCGGGAAAACAAGTTTTTGCATTTTTGAAAAACATCAGGCATACCACTTGAAAAACTTACGCGTACCATCAGTGGTGCTCATACCACAGGTTGAAAACCCCTGCTTTAATGGCTATGCTTATGTTCTGTTTTTTGGCAGTGAATAATGGCTGTGCATACTTTCTACTTTTTAAGCTGTGTAATGGCTGTGCTTATTTTCTATTTTTTTTTCAGCTGTGTTTTTTAAAGTTTTGTTAGTTTGACTTTGAAGATACTGTAGGTTGTATGCGCAACACAGATTCTTATCATTCAATCAGTTTGTAAACATTTTTGTGTTACCTTGATTTTGCTTTCTGTGCTTCATATATGTGTGCATTCACTTTTCAATAGGATTATACCATTGTCAATTATTATGCAGTATTTTTTTAAATGCACCGTGCTTGAGCTAAGCATAATGTTTACTGCACCTTCATTTTAAAATATAATTTCATTTGAAAAAGGAATACATTCGTGTTGATCCACGACTAGACTATGCAACATATCTAAGCATTATTCTATGAGACAATACTTCAAGTACTTTCTTCAAAGCTGACGAAAACGTTTCTCAAAAAGTAATCTTGTTTTCCAATTTAAAAGCAGCACACAGAACACAAAACTACCATATTTGCACCAAACAACTTGTAAACACATGCAAAGAACATAATCGTAATAAAAAACGCTCCAAAGCAGCAAAATTGCTATGGCGCGACGTGCATTTCATTCATTCAAATACGTGGATGATCATTCAAACAAGAGCCGTGTGCTATACCAGACAGCACTGTGATAGCGTGTATGACGTCAATAACTGCCATGCTCACTAATTAACAGAGATAGCAAGGTGATTTTCTTTCAAACCAGCTGCAGGGTAGTGCTACTTTTATTAAAAATTTTGTGTCACTTTGCTGAAAACTGCCAAAGATAACATAAAGTAAAGTTAAAACTTAAGCACATTCACCACTTTTACTATATTAGAATCAACAAGTAGACGGCCTACTTGGGCCACCACAACATTGTCTTTGACAGGAATCTTGTTTACATTGTCATCATATCCCGGCAACGCCAATGCCCATCACATTCTATTAATTCAATCACTTCAAAACTAGGCATCCTTCAAAAATAGAGAATCAATCAAAGACGTTTACAAAATGAAAAATTTTGCGCCAAATATCGAGGGAATTCGGAAACTTCCACATGAATAGTCAAACATTCTGCTATTATTCGGATGGTTCCATTCTGTCAGCATCTAACAATCGTTTTACTTCTTTTGAAATGAACTGCTGATCGAAAAAATGATCTGGATGGTTCAATGATATCAGCAGCCAATAATCGTGTCACTTCTGAAATGAGCAGCCGATTGCTTTTACAATATTGATGCAAGCGACATGCTTGCGATTTGCAATTAGGTTATGTAAAAACTCAAATAGTCGTGGGGCTTCCACTTCAACGTTCAGGTATTTTGTTCCCCAATAATTAAAGCAGGTTTGGAGCCCCCAATGATAAGGTTCACTTCGGAGTGACATCGTAATCATGATTGCCCAAGTATGATGTCAGCACAAAGATTGTTCATGATATCGAATGCCAGCTCATGAATGTGATCAAATATCACGATTGCTCTCACTACAAATCCTTACGCAGTAGCAGTGCGGTCAGCGAAACAGCAGAAATCTGTTTGGGGGTTCCTCTCATAGACAGGTTTAAAGCTGTAGCTAATTTCTGATCAATAACATTATTAGAAACTCCTGAATCAATTAATACGTCGATTTCTTCATCTTTTAATTCGACGGTAACTTCAGCTGGCCTTAGCGAACTAAGAGCACCAGCAACTATTGAGGCAAGACATATGTTTGCAAGAAGTTCTCGATTTATCGCGAGCAAAAAGTGAAAACAGAGCTTTACTCAGAGTGTCAGATAGAAGAGCCAATGCAGCATTCTTTTACTTGCTGACATACTTTAACAAAATGTCCTCTCTTACCACAGTCATGGCTCATTACGTCTTTAGCTGAACACAATCTTTTACTAGTGTGAATAGGGCCTCCACAAAAGTAGCATTGCTTTTGTTAGTTATGCTAAGTGTAAGCTGGTTCATGGAGGTAACTTCATCAGTTTCTTCTGTACCTTTGCAGTCACCAAGTGGCCGATTGAAAAGCCTAATATTATCAGTTGCAGCATTGAAAAACTGGGTGGGTTTTTCCATCAAAAGAGATTGTTTACAAGCATTATCGAAATCGTCAGACAAACAGTTTGTCCGATCGATGGTAAGCTTAGCATTCTCTAGAAGTCTTTGACGGATGAATGTTGATGATAAACCAATTATAAGAGAATCTTGGATGAGTTGATCTCAAAACTGATTTGTGATAACGTCAGTAATGAGCAATATTTAGCTAGGTGTTCTAGGCTTCAAGAGGTTACTCCCCTATCGTTTCACCAGGTTCCAGCATCTGCTGACAAGTAAGTGTCTTTTGAGTAAACATTGTTCAGCATTTATGAAGGTTTGTCTCAAAACGGCATCTACATCTGCACACGATTTGGCATCTTCAATGTAAGGGTAGACTTCTGGCGATAAGAAGCTGACAATAATTTGCTTTCTGTTAATAGCTTGTGCGTTTTCACCATGCTCTTCGCTTTCAATGAAGTGTTCAACAGTTCTCAGCCAATACGTGAAAATTTTAGCTGCATCTGGCATGATAGGATTAGGAATAATCGAAAGCTCTTTCGTTCAGATTATGCTTTCCATCTTTCTTTTATTAAAACATTTAATGGTATTAAATTTCTCAGAAAAAACTTAGATGAGGCATCTGCTATACTCAGGTTTTAATAACATTAAAAACAAAACATACTGAGATGTCTGCAACATTAATAACATAAGCTACACTGTAAGAATCAACTTAATTCTCTGTACATCAGTAAAACTTAATCAATTGAATCAGTGCAACTTGTCAACTCGTTAACAACAATGCAAACTGAACTGCTTGCTAATTATGCCAAAAGCACAAATTAGAAGACCATTAGAAAAACGCAAAACCAAAAGCAGTTCACCTAATGGATACACAAAACAAACAATGCCGCCACATTACATTGTTCTTTGCTGATGCAGTGCAGGGATATAGTTGTTTACTGCGTGAGCAGCCATTATGGTTTTTGCATTTTGCAAAATGGGCTTCCCCAAAAAAAGCCTATTGGCCTATTGAGGGCTTTAATAGCATTTTAATACCACTTGGTGATATGCTGTTTTATATTTGCATTCTGGCTCACGCTATCATGCTCTCTGTTCTCAATAAGTGCTATTTCTGTAGCCTGAAAAAAAGTAAAAATTAACTTCAATTTTAAAAAATATCAATATCTCATTGAATTACAAATCATTCAACTGAAATTTAAAATTTTGTTTTGGTAAATGCGTGAGATTTAAAGCACCAAAACTTTTCAGCTCCAAAGTCATTGGCATTAATTATGTTTGGGACCTTTGTTAAACCTGCTTTAGAATTCTACTACAACATCCACAAATTAGCACATACTTATTGCAAATAATTGGTTGCTTCCAAATTTCCACTGTATTAAGTGATTTATTTAACGTGTGCATTGCACAAGGCGTATTTCCTGACTGCTTGAAAATAGCGGAAGTGATTCCAATCTTTAAAAAAGGGGATCACAATTTAGCCACAAACTACCGTCCAATATCTATTTTATCTTAATTTGATAAAATCTTTGAAAAGTTGATCTACATCAGAATCTCTTCTTACTTCGAAAAGTTTGATTTATTGAGTAAAAATCAATTTGGATTTCATGAAAATTCTTCTACAAACTTTGCGATTGCCCACATCCATGATAACATTCTTTTAGGACTGCATACCTGTTGTATATTCTTAGATTTTTCAAAAGCGTTTGATACTGTTGATCACCAAATCTTGCTAGCTCAATTGCAAAAATACTCTAGGATTCGTGGTAAGCCACTTGATCTATTTAAAAGCTACTTAAGTAACCGATACCAATATACCAAAATTCTACAGACCCAGTCTGAGCTAATGCCTGTTTCTTGCGGTGTCCCCCAAGGTTCTTGCTTAGGCCCACTCTTATTTCTGATGTATATTAACGACCTCCCTTTAGCTACAACATTTGAAACGACCTTATATGCTGACGACACATATCTAGCTATGTCTGATAAAAATTTAGATTCTTTAGAAATTCGCGCCAATAAAGAAATTTCAAAAATTGATCTATGGCTACGGAAAAACAAACTGTCTTTGAATTACTCTAAATCAAACTACATGATTGTCAATGGCAATCCAAAGAAAACTGTGGATGATAACTTTAAGCTGATCCTAAATAATTTTGCGCTGATCGGAGCTTCGTCGGTTAAGTACCTCGTCTTGCACATTGATGAAAATCTAAACTGGTCTGTTCATGTGAAACATCTCTCAAATCAATTGGCAAGATACCCGGAATTTTTTACAGGCTTCATGATTTTGTTAACGAGGAAACTCTGTGCATGCTATGCTACAGCTTTATCTACAGCAGAATACAATATGGCATAATTGTATGGGGCACGGCTACCAAAAATTATTTAAGTAAAATCAGTGTCAGATTGAATTATACAATTCGGACTATTACCCGTAGCGACTGTTATACGTCAATGACTTCGCTGCATAAAAAACTTAAATTTTTAAAACTTCATGACGTATACAATTTGGAACTTGGAAAATTCATGTTTCAATTGTGTAAAGGAAATGTGCCGAAAATATTTCATGATTCGTTCATGAAGATTAATCAAATTCATCATCACAATACAAGATCCACTGAAAAAGCAATTTACTTTTTACCGCATATGAACAAAAGTTTTTCTCAAAAAACTCTTTCGTTCAGAGGAACCAAACTCTGGAAAGAGATTGATAATGATTTAAAAAGCACACACTGGGTTTCCTTTAAAAAGGCTTACAAACGTTTTTTATTGCAATCGTATTGATGTTTATTGAATAAGCTTTTCTTTGTATAATCTTGTTTAAATGTTTTGAATTTACTTGATTGATTACTCACTGAAAATTTGATTATTGGCACCTAAAAATATTAGTAATCGTTTTTTTTTACTCTGTGATTTTCTTTTTGTATGTGCGATGTACTTTCTGCAACTGTCAGGGAGCATCTAGATTCGAAAACCTTGCGGTTAGTCGATGCTTCCTGGCCATTTGTTTACTGGAATTTTTTCCTTTTTGATATTTTGTTATATCAATTAGTGAATGAATGGCGAAATAAATCTCTCTCTCTCTCTCCACCACATCGAAACAGAAATAGGCATAAAAAATGCTGGTCTAGTTTAACAAATTAAGAACCAAAAAAGCTCACAATAGAATTACCTTTAAAATGCAAAAAGGCAGCTTGATGTTGAACATTGACATATAGCCACCGCAAATTTGGACGTAATGAATCAGGAAGAATGCGAGTAAGATCGCTGTTGGTTTTGATTTCACTTGGAAGTGATTGGAGAAGCAAAGAATGAGGTACATGAGCAAAATGCGATGCCGACTGGTCAGTGCTAACGTAAACTAATGAAGACGTGTAATTCTTGTTGTTAAAGTGATGAGTGAAGTTTCGAGCATTATTAACAGAATCAAACCTGCAAAACAAAACATGCTTGAATACCATGCTCCATAGCAACTTTCTATTGATAAAGAGAAAGTGACAAGAAAGAAAATTGTGACATTAGCACCAAAGAGCACATGAGTTAAGCAATACCGTAACACTTTTGAATTTGTTAGCTGGATTGCCACTACTTCTTAAAATTTGTACCAGCTGGCCACACAATGCATTTCTGCTTTTTTTCAAGCTCTACTGAAGATTAAGAAGTGTACTCACTACTGATCAAATATTGAATCAAGTTTAAAAACCTCATTAGCCTCACTTCATTCTTATTAGATCAAGCAAATTTTTTGCAGCCCTGATATAGGATAACACTACGCAATTGTACAAACCTGACTTGCTTAGTAAAAAGTTTGTGACGAACAAGCATGACACTAATACTGGAATCCCCCTAAAGTTAAAACTTACGACAATGAAGCCTAAACTGCACTATGTCTGCCATTTTATGCTTTTGTGTCACCAAATTGTTTCAGTAATGTCGTAGCACAAAAGATATTCAGCCAAAAACTTTGGGTTAGTTGATGCTTTGCACTTTCTTTTCACTGTTTTTACGTTTGCAAAGTCAAGGTCGTCAATTTTCTCCGTAAGAAACAATGTATAGGGAGTCCAAAAAGTTTTGTTGTAATTTGAAAAATATATTACTAAAGTTGATCAGCCACACAGAACTTAAAAACAGTTTTGAAAAAATCCAGGCTTCAAGAAACGTTCTGTGCAATCATATCTCGCACCAACTAAATTTTGGCTCACCACCAAATCAGTAAGCAAGCAGCAAGATTTCGCTGAATTTGAGTCATTTTAGACCCAGTTCAACACCATGCAACTGTAAACAAAGAACAATGTTATTCGCTGAAGGTATGCCTCGCTGATCTTGCTTATCACAACAGCAAAACTTTGTGATGCAGGAAGTGTTTCTGCGCAATTATCAGATCGCTGAGAAACAATAACCTCATTATCACCAAAATAACAAAGGCAAAAAGTAGTGATCCTGAACAAAACTGACTACACTGAGAAGATGAACATCGTTCTCTGTGATGAGAGGAAATTTGCACGTGTTGGACCAGCCTTAAATTGTGATGACATTACCAATTTACCACTAACGAGTAGAGCTTGACCGATATATTGGTCAGCCGATATATATCGGTCGATATCAGTACCAAGCCGATATATCGTATCGGTTATCTACCACCGATAAATATCGGCTTACAATAGCATGCTTTATTCAAGCGTTCTTTGGAATTCTTTGGAGCTGGGTTAAGCTGTTGAAACTTATTTAATTGAAATTAGTGACGAAATTGCCAAACTGCTGTGAATTTTTTGTGAATAATACTGTACTGTGACTTTTGTACACTAATAGTGTTTCTTTGGAGAGGTTAAGCTGTTGAAACTTATTTAATTGAAATTAGTGACGAAATTGCCAAACTGCTGTGAATTTTTTGTGAATAATACTGTACTGTGACTTTTGTACACTAATAGTGTTTCTTTGGAGAGGGATTAGTGAATTTTTTTAGTATCGAGTTAATCGAAATTACTCAAATTAGTGACAAAATATCATAGGTAAAATATCGGTTATCGGTATCGGCATAAATATTTTGAAAATATCGGTATTGGCCTGAAAAAGTTGTATCGGTCGAGCTCTACTAACGAGTCACGACTTCAGAAACGCCTTGATATTATTCAAGGCCGAGCTCATACGTGAACAAGTGTACCAAATGATATGCACCAAAGGCTCCCAGAGATCACGAATGTATGCACTGCCGAAGGCACACAAGCCAAAAGTTTCATTACCTTATATTTTATTTATGAACAGCCCAACTCACCAATAACCATGGTTTAAGCTAGTGGTAAACGAGTTTACTACTAGCAATATTCGACCATTACACTGCATTTCTGACTCATTCACATTTGTCATTTCCGACACTGGATGGGCAAATTATTAGCTTCATCTGTTTGTTTAAAGTAAGCAGCTTGTTTACGAACGTTTCCCTAGATGAAACGATCATGATATCTGCAGACACGCTGCATGGCAACCCTGATTCTCAACCTTGTATTCCAAACAAGGTATTAGTGGATCTGATCCAGAGTGCCACAAGTACAATTGAGTTCAGCATTGAAAACATCATGTACAGAAAAATAGATGGAATGGCAATGGGCTCACAGCTCAGCCACGATTTGATCAACATCTTTGTTGGATATTATGAAAAGCTATTTTCTGAAATATCCAAACCTGCTGTCTGTTTCAAATATGTTGATGACCCTTTTGTCGCCTTTTCAAACTCAAAAAAGTCAGAGGAATTTCTAGTCAGACTTGACGATCTACATTCCTCTCTCTAGTTGACTTTTGAGAAGAAAAAGAACAACTTCTTTCTATTCTTCGACGTCCACATAGAACGGATAAAGGTAAGCAACAAATCCAAAGTTTACCGCAAACCTACATTCACTGGCCAATACCTATGCCTGGAATGCTTTAATTTACATCCACCCATGAAACGTAAGGCCAGTTTAGTGTCGACTCTTGTTCATTGTGACTTCAGGATCTGCTCCAAAAGCAAACTGAAAGAAGAAATTAATTGGATAAAGGAAATCTTAATGGGCAATGGATACGCTGAGAGTTTGTTCTTGAACAAATATCCAAGATCATGCAGCTTTCACGCCCCAAGCACTGTTTGGCCCTGACAAGTGTCCAGTCTACCTAGACGTCACCTACACTGGAAAGGCGGCACTGACACCAGAAAAAAAAGGTCAAAATCACTGACAAACACTACTGTGGACACGGGGCTGTACGACTCCACAAATGCTGCCTGCAAGTCAGAAAGATGTTTTAACTGCTATACAAAAGAGTTCTGCTACCCATGAGTATAAGTGTCACTGTGCCATTCGATATGTAAAAAACATCCCAATGATTTCAAGATCAAATCATTTAACACATTCCAAAATGGCTGCCACAACACACAGACTCCCAGCGAGAGCCACCTGACCAGGGCTACCAGCCTAAAATGGCGAAGCTGGAAAAAGTGGGTGGTCAGAAAGTGGCAACAGGAAGGCTATGACAGGGGCCTGGGGGCTAAGCGTCCAGCCACTGAAAATTTTTGCATTTTGTACTTAAAAAAAATAATTTTTAGTGCGTTTAACTGTATAATATGCTGTAACAATGTCTTGTGTACTATGTATTATACAAACACAATATGCTCTGACACAAGACATTCACTTCCCAGTAGCGCACTCAGGATTTGGCAAAGGTGGGCTACAATCGGGGGTTTGGGGGCAAAGCTTCCAGCCGCCAAAAGCTAAGGGGTTTGGGAGTGTAGCCCCCAGTCGCCAACAAATTTTTACAGTTTTAACATAAAAAAACACTCACTCTAGCACATTTTTTTATCGAAAAAGGGCAAACAGTGAGTGCAATCACAATGGACAATGCAAAAATATTCTCGCAACTTACGTCTAAAAGCAGAAGCTTGGCTAAAATAAGTGAAAGGAGGCTGCAACCATTATTTGTTTGAGAAATTATAGACTGAGAGGTTTTAGCACCTTATTACAAGGCCAAAAGAGTGACACCGTGCCCTCCCTGCGTGCGCCTATGATCACTTCTACTTAAACCTAACCTAGGCCTAATCACTTCCATTTAAACCAACCGAATCTGCATTTTGACAACCATTTTCATAAGCCCTACCTTCATACCTTCAAAATAAGCTCTTCCTAGTTGGTAGCGCGTAAGCACGATAACCTAAAGTTACGCAGAGATCATACCACGATGCAACATTGTGTGATGTCACAATTATGCTATTTTAACTTTTTATGGCCTATAACAAGCGAGCTGCTTGTCTGTCAACATGGTTTATAACGTCAACAATCTTACAATTGTGAGGTTAGTTTCACTGCAGCATGATGAGACTGTAGCTAAAAGAGATATCATCAAAGAAGCGATATTATGTACTGCGAATAATGTATAGCCATCTAGTGGAGTTATCGTCATTGTATAGCAAACAAATCATATGATGACTAAGTTCCAAAGTCGACTACAGTAGTCATGAGCGGTATATCGGTAGTGAATAATTATGCGATGAATAATTAATTATAC
Organism: Trididemnum miniatum; assembly: GCA_964006365.1. Lineage (NCBI taxonomy): Eukaryota > Metazoa > Chordata > Ascidiacea > Aplousobranchia > Didemnidae > Trididemnum > Trididemnum miniatum. The sequence goes on from OZ023239.1 coordinate 23,972,535, forward strand.
GGTGAATAATTAGACAATGCAATTAAGCAAAGTACAGTATTGCAACTACGTAAAGCATTGCGATTGGGCAAATAAAGTGTTTTCGTAAAGTCACATCGATATCACTACAAGACCTTACAACACTGTAGATAATTATGTCAATTTTCTTACTCGCATTAAAACGCATGCATAGGAGAGAAAAGTGAAGTACCTAACACAAAAAATCCCGGCAGATGGCACGAGAGGGGGGAGTAGGTGATTTTAGAAAAAAGCATTTTTGGAATATATAGGTAGGTGCCAATTCGAAGTGCAAAGTGCCGGAAATCCGAAACTCTGAGAGCCCTGCCTGATCAAGCCTGCAAGTGAAGACAATCCACTCCAGAATGTGATTCAGAAACTGGACAACGCTTATTGAAAAAGGATCAAGGTGGTGCCAATTACAATCAAAATCAATTTTTTGCTCTGGACACAGAGCGCAGTCATTTTCATTTCGTTGGCTCAATAAAATTTTCAAAACTTGATTACACCTCAAAGCATTAAATTTTGAAAAAGTATTCTCAGGGACATAAAAAAACTTCTATGCATCAATGCAAAGTAAAACCAAAATCTTTTCACCACAATAACTCATATATACTTGCACATTATCATCCTGAATTAGTTGACATTATTGTCATGTCTATTGTCTATGAGATGCCTGTCTTTTCTTTTATCTTTTCTGAATGGATGTGAATTTATTGCTTTTAGGGTTCTTACAATTGCCCTATCCTATGCTTAATTTAAATGCACCTTTAATATTGATCAACTTAACACTGAACATGAACTAAGACAGTGTTTAGGCATTGACCAGTATGAGCACAGTTGCCCATGTTCTGAAGACTTACTGCATCTTGCTGATGTCTGGTCACAAGCGCTTTAAACATTTATTCAATGCATTTCTTTTAGTGATCTATTTTTTGTCATAATGAAACTGCTTAAACAGTATTGATACTAGCACAACCACCAAATATAAAAATCAGTAGTTGTACTGACGTAAAACGCTACAAAACCAACATACCAAAATGTGGAAAAACTTGCTTCCATGAATATCTCAGTCTTGGAGTGAATCTTATGACGATGCATTATATCATCTACAAAATTCTCATGAATTCTTGGAGAGACAATAACGAGAGGGACTTGAAAACAATCTGAAAATTCACATGAGCTTTCCAAAGACCCACTGCTACTATTAATATCATATGACTGCTTATATCTTTTCAAGTCTGCAAGAAATGCTGGATCAGATCCATTCACCCACGTATACACTGCATCAATAGGAAGTTCAGCACAAACTTTTTGTTGAAATGATTGCAAATTGATGTTGTCATGATAAACAGTGAAAGCAACTTCATACTGATAACGACTCCATTCCAAAACTTCCTAAAAATATATCAAGTAAGAAGCCTATAGGATCATGACTCAAAATTTTGTGTGAAATTATAAAAGTTCTAATGTGGGATAAAATGAACTTTCTTGTACATAAATCGAAAGAAGGCTAATGTTTCATTTTCAAAAAAGGTTTCAAATAATTTTCTTATTTTTAAGCAAATACTTTTTTGAACCCCTCTGTCAATTTTTTGGTCGACCTAAATTATTGAAGTTCATGGAAACAACGCGCTGTGTTATTTGACAGTTCTCAAAGAAACAATAGAAGGCCCAGTGATGAACCATAATAAACACAGTAAATGATCATTGATAAATTTGTACCATAAATGTTGCGATAAATTTTCCGTGTGTTTGACAAAGTTGTTTTTTTTGTAAGTCAAATTAAAATTGCAAAAATGTTTATCTAGATTTCTCAGGAAAAAAAAAGCCGTTTACGGACTCTGCCATGGCATCAAACAAAACAAAGACAGATTTTGCTAAATTGCAACAAGACTTTATGAACACTGTGCATTTTTTCCATACCACCAACAAGCTAACTTTACACCGTGCGCATAAACAATCGTTTATCATGATATCATCCGTGATAACAAAATATTTTATAAAAATGATATCGGTAATCGATAAATCAAGACTATTTTATGCAATAACCATAATCAGTAAAAAATTATCGCTGATAACTATTGCCACTATAATGTGGTTCGTTTAGACATATGAGTAGTACTTTTATGCTTTGTACAGTCGAACAGGAATCTGCTGCGCATGGCATACTAGTTCCAATGTCTATGCTTGGCTGGGTAGTGCCTCCTCGGGGCACCGCACAAGCAACGATTTCGACTGTCCGGCTAAAGTACTCAGCAACCCTGTTACCTTGCAGGTCATGCCTTTTTAAGCAAAGGCTAGGCCCACCGCTTAGAACTGTGGTTGGCCTCAGCAAGGGGATGCGACCATAAAACAAATGCTCCAAGAAAACCTCATAAAGATGCAAAAAACGTTTTGGCCCCCAGTCCCCGGCAGCCCTTAAATGGGCAGGGGGTGCTAAGAATCCCCGGGTTAAAAATTCATAAGGAGAAAGTTGAAAAACAAATTTGAGTTAGATTTGGAAGCTGGAATGTTGGAAGTATATCTGAAAAAGGACAAAGGTGTGTAAAGAACTGAGAAAGCATAAGGTGGATGTATGTTGTTTGCAGGAAGTGAGATGGAGAGGTGAAGGAGCTCGCTTTTTTGGCATCAAGGAAAGAAGGTACAAACTACGGTGATGTGAAAATGATGATATGACTGGAGGAGTGGGTATATTGGTAAAGGAAGAACTGAGCGAGAATGTGGTAGAGGTCAGAAGAAAGTGTGACTGAGTCATGGCCATTGGATTAGTGTTTGGAGAAGAGGTGGTGAGAGTAATATGTGCTCATCAACCACAAAGTGGAAAGCCAGATGCCGAGAAGAAGAGATTTTATGAGGAAATGGCACGAGAGTGGAAATGCAAATGAATTGGGGTAGGGGTTGGGAGATTTCAATGGTCATGTTGGGAAATGTGCAGAAGGATTTGAAGGTATACATGGAGGGTATGGAATAGGAAAAAAAAACGCTGAAGGAAGAATGTTATTAGATTTTTGTGATCAGGAAGAGTTGTCTGTAGCAAACACGTGGTACAAGAAGGATAAAAGGAAGGTAACTTACAGTTCAGGCGGAAATGATACAGAAATAGACTTCGTTCTGGTTGAAAAGGAAAAGAGAAAGTATATGCGTGATGTAAAAGTTATCCCTGGGGAATCGCAACATAATCTAGTGGTTGTTGATGCGGAGGAGCAAAAATTGAAAAAGTCAGTGAAGAAGAGCAGAAGAGTGAGATGGACAGTGTGGAAGCTGAAGGAAAAAGAGATCAAAGAGAAGTTTGAAGAAAGAGTAGTAGAATCAGTGGACACTGATTTAATGGATTTGTGGGGATCTTATAAGAATGGAGTTTTACAAGCCTGTGATGAATTGTGTGGAAAGACGAAAAGGAGGGGACATCAGGGAAACACATGGTGGTGGACCGAGCAAGTAAGAGATGCGATAGATCAATGGAAAGAAAAATTAATTATAGGAAGGCCAGAAATGAAACGAAGAAATTAAATGCAAAAGCCATGAAGCAAGAGGCCGAAGAGATGAATGTGCTATGTACCAAACCAAACAATGTTTTCAAGTTTGTGAAGTTCATGAGGAAGGAGGGAAGGGACATAGAAGGAGGTTGCATGAAGGATAAAATGGGAGGCTTGTAGTCAGTGAGAAAGATCGTGGGAATTTAGGGAAGGAACACATGGAAAAAATCATGAATGTAAAAAATGAATGAGATCAGATGGTAGAAGCAGATATGGTTGAAGGACCAGTTGAAGGAGTAACTGATGAAGAGATGATGGAAGGTATGAATAAAATGAAGTTGGGAAAGGCAGCTGGACCCTCAGAAGTAAATATGGATATGATAATAGCGAGTGGAAAGTTTGGTGTTGGAGTAATAAAGAAGCTTTGTCCGAGAGTGCTTGATGGGAAAGGTATGCCAGAAGAATGGAAGACAAGTGTTGTTTCCCAAGCCTTACAGGAAAAGGGGATGTGATGGATTGTGGGGCATACAGGGGAGTAAAGCTACTGGAGCATGCAATGAAGATAGTGGAGAGAGTGCTGGAGAACAGAATAAGAGGATTAGTAACGATAGATGACATGCAGTTTGGTTTTATGCCTGGGAAGGGGACGACTCATACATTGTTTATTCTTACGAGAATGCATGAGGAGTTTCGAGAAAGACAGGAAAAGCTGCACATGTGTTTTGTGGACTTAGAAAAAACATTTGATAGGGTATTGAAAAAAGTGACGAGTTTATATGAGGGTTCAAGGACGAAAGTTAGAGTTGGATCAGGGACATCAGAAGAATTTGGGGTAAAAGTTGGTGTGCATTAAAGGTCTGCGCTATCACCACTGATTGTGGTTGATGTTGTGACAGAACATGCAAGAGAAGGATTGTTGAATGAAATTTTGTACGCGGATGATCTGGTGTTGATGAGTGAAAGTTTGGAGGATTTAAGGGAGAGGTTTCAACTATGGAGAAGTGCATTGGAAAACAAGGGATTGAAAGTAAATTTTGGAAAAACTAAGATGAATGTGAGCGGAACAGAAGGAGAAAATGTATTGAGCAAAATAGATCCTTATGGAATATGTGGGAAAAGGGTTGGGTCTAACGCTGTGTGTTGCACACAGTGCACGAAGTGGATACATGGGAGATGAACGAAAATGAAAAAGGTGACCAGCAGTTCTGTAAGACATTGTGTTTGTAGAGGATGTACAGATGTTGAAGATGGCACGAAAGAACCAGAGGAGGTATTATGCGATGAAGCGGAGACTGTGAAACTGCAGTGACGTCAATAGTTAGGATCAGATGGATAAAATTTAGAGAGTGCGAAGATTGATTGATTGATTATTTGTTCATCCATTAAATAACAATAAGACCACCAAATATAAATACCAATGGACGAGGAGGAACTGTGAAGGGACCTCAGGGTGATCGAGTCAAGCAGCCACCCTTACTTAAGCGGATAAGCTAAAATTCAAAGCGTGGCATAATTTGCATACAATCCATAAATACACATTGTACTTAGACAGTTTATTCACCTTACCCTACAGGAAGGTGAATAAACTGTCTATATAGACTTGCTACGTTGAAGAAGTTGATACGTGGGAGAAGGTTTTCTCTGAGAATGAAAGGGATGGTTTATCGCAGTTGTGTAATATCAGCAATGTTGTATGGAAGTGAGACATGGTGTTTGGGGGAGAATGAAGTGGCAATTTTGAGAAGAACTGAAAGAGCCATGGTGAGGTCAATGCGTGGAGTGAAATTAGTGGATAGAGGGAAAATGGAGGATGTGATGGAGATGTTGGGTTTGAAGAAAACGTTGGATAGAATGGCACAGGCAAATGGAGTAAGATGGAATGGACATGTGATTAGAAGAGATGATGATAATATACTGAAGGCATTGATGATGGAAGTAAACGGACAGAGAAAGCGAGGACAGCCAAAAATGACATGGAAGAGGCAGGTGGAAGAGAGTGTGACGAAAGTCGGGTTGAAGATCGAGAAAGCTGGAGATCGAACGAGATGAAAGAAAACCCTTGAGAAAACGAAAGACTTTTCGACCACGAAAAAATCTCACTCTCTATCAGCAAGAGCTAATGTTGATAATGAAGGTGTAACCGGAACTGGTATTTTTTTAGACATATACCAATTATGTACTGTTTTTGGCAAAAGGAAAAAAATCAAGGGATGATTGGTACATCACTTATGCAAGGTCCATGGATGAAGGAGCCATCACTATAAACCATAGGTGACGAACCGCTGGTTGCATGCTGCCCGCGAAAGAATTTCCTGTGGCATGCGAACATTTTGGCGAGATTAGTACTCTTGAATTTCTTTTCCTCATCTAATCAATCTTTGCGATGTGATATCAAAAGCTGAGTCCCCCATTGAAACCCGAGCGTATCACACAGGAATTATGCAAACGTACAGTACAAACCTCTCATTGTTTCAGGATTCAGCAGTTCCACCGTCATGTAATAATAATAACACAACTGGTGATCTTCAGCATATTGCAGTATACGCATAACTATTTGACTGAGAGTTTAGCTTGCCCTACAGTAGTAGAGGTTATGTAAGTTTGCTGAAATGAATTGGTGAGCTTGTAGTACCGGTACCTTACAGGGGCATGCCTAGAATTTGAAAGGGGAGAAGGGCTGCAATTTAAAGCTGTCTGTTTTCCGCCCAACGGCAAGTGAAGGCTATCGGAAAGCTGGGGCTAGTCGTTACAAGGCTTCAGTTTTTTCTAAAATTAAAGAGACTTTTTCAATTTAATACCATTCAATTGTTTCTCGACTACCAACAAGCAACTTTGGTCAACTGAAAAATAATGGGTGCTCATTTGCTTAAGATTCTGGCTTTGAATCAATATGGTTTTCATCGAGGCCGGTCTACTATGCATGCTGTCACTGATGTAATTACAACTGCATATGATATCATAAGTGCTAATCTACATACTGAATTAGTTTTTCTGAATATTAAAAAGGCTTTCGATTCAGTCAACCATGACATATTAATTCAAAAACTCGAACACTACGGAATAAGAGGAATTGCTAGTAATCTACTTCAGTCATATTAGCGCTGTAGCAAACAATTCGTCACGCTAGATGAAATAGAACATTCAGATCTCTTTCAGTAAAAGAAAAGTTGTGGCACAAGTTACAAAAGTTGTAGCACATGCAACAAAAAGTTGCGGCATGTGCCACAAAAAGCTGTGGCATGTGCCATAAAATGTTGTGGCACGCACAAAAAGTTGTGAAATGTGCAACAAAAAAATAACGGGACACATGCTGTTGCAAAGATAGAGGACAAAGGCATGAGACATCATCTGAACGTTAGGTGCAAAGAAGGGGGGGTAGACCCTACACCAAGAATGTAGTCTTTGGTTAGACCATAAAATCAAAGACTAAATAACATTTGGGACGTACCGGTATGATAACTAGGCTACCTTCATGCCATGAATTGGGTGTTTAACTGGAAACACGTGTAGTACAGCTGATAGATAGTCCTCTTTTACCAATGCGTTGGATACCTTAATTGGTTAGGCCATACAAGAGACAAGAGCATTTAATCCTTCAGATTATTATTTATTGAGTAACAACAAAAAGAGCTTGTCCACAAAGTAGCTTATCAAATCAAATGCGCAAATTGCAAGCCAAGCAAACTAAACGCTCAGTTTATACTACATATGGGATGCAGCTGGCAAAAAATTGACGAGAGGGTTGTGATAGGCCAAAAGTTTGGAAATGCGGTTCGTTTGGGTAAGGACTTTTTTAAGACATACACTAAACCTCAGATCAAATTTTGTCACAAAAAATGAAGGGGCAGTGTCTGGCTACACTGCAGTACCCATTATTCCTTAGATGCACTTGTCAAGAGTCTGTTGCTGCTTGAATAGTAAATTGAACCCTGCTTAATTGTATGTAGAGGATTACATATCGTTAGCAAATCCAGCTATCACAACAAGATACCGCAAAGCTTACAAACCATAAGTGAAATATTACACATAAGTTTAGAGCCAAATCCATCTAATATAATAGAAAAAGATTCCATCGCGAGGTGAGCGACCAGATGGTTGAGTGGTTGGTGCCAAGGATTTTGCAGGAACTTTTGCATGTTCAATGCTCAGCTCAGTGGTTGCCAGAACTTATGTCACATGGAACTTTCATCACATCATACTTCGATGACACCAACCGGACTCCCAGCCAGTCCTGGGTGTGGGGAAGTCTATTGGGGTGAGGTGGGTATGGGGGGTGTTAGGAGGAGGTGTGCTGGGGTGTGGAGGAGGTGATGGGAGATGTAGATAAGAGTGGGAGGAGGTATGGGGAACCCCAACACACTTCCTCCCACATCTCCCCTCACCTCCCCCCAAACCCCAACACACTTCCTCCCACATCTCCCCTCACCTCCCCCCAAACCCCAACACACTTTTCCGCACATCTCTCTACATTCCCCAACACCTTTCCCTATATCTCCCCCCACACCCCAACACACTTCCCCACATCCTCCACACTCACCAATGGAGAGCACTATTCTGACTGGGAGAAAACGCTTGCACCAAGAGAAAACTCCCCTTTGAGCGACAGTTGATGCCAATCAGGCAAACTTCTATGCAAATTATCAAAAAATGGACTTGCGCAAAAAACAGATTAAAATCGCAAATTTTAGACCCCACCATCGGTTTCCGCGTGCAAAAAAACATAGATGCGCTTAGGAAATACAAGTGATAGAAGCATAGGAGTCTTGTCATTATTGCAGATCAACACACTAGTAAATACAACTGAATAAAAGAACGAGATAGATGCAACTAAATGAACATTTACTAAGATGGAAAAGACAAGAAAAAGCAGGAGTAGAAACTTTTGCAAAAGGAAAATACCGTATATACTCATGTATAAGTCGACCTCGCGTATAAGTCGATACGCATTTTAAGACAAGAAATTGCATCATTAAAGGTATTACTCATGTATAAGTCGACTCCACAATTTGCAAATGTTTTGGAATAATTACTCTGTTTGGTAAAAAAAGTAATGCTTGTAAAAAAAGAAAAAAAAAGAATCGTGGTTGGTAAAAAAAGAAAAAAGTAATGCCTGAATACAGTAGGTGCATGCGTCCTGTGCGTGAAATGCACGTGAAAAGCGCATGCAATGCCTGAATGAACGTTTACAAAACAATTCTACCGTATACTGTGCAGTACTATACTGTTCAGTAACTTTAGCATGTTTGTGTATTGCTTGTGTGCCAGTATTAATGATGTAATAAAGTAATAATAGAGTTTTCTTTTCATACCACATACAACTCGACTCAGCAGCAACATGTCCAAAAACATTACTCGTGTATAAGTCGACCCCGAAAATTTTACCTTAAAATCGGGTCCCAGAAACTCGACTTATACACGAGTATATACGGTAATTAAGTTTCTATTGTTGAAAAGTCTTAGGATAGGCCTACCATATTAATTGAGAAATATTGTTTTGTAGTCATAACTAGAAGTAAGCTTCGTTTGTGTTGCAAAGATGGAAGACAGAACAGGTAAGTTAATTTAAAATTTTGTTAGTTTAAAATTTACTCTGAATTGCCAATCAATCAATTCTTTTATTCTTGAAAATGCAAAAATAAACATACAGAGCGACAGCGTTTTAGAGAAAGTCAAATTATACCGTACTAAAGTTAGTTCTGAAATATTTTTGTTATGTGGTATGTAGGCTTAGTTGCTTAGATTTTGTGGTAGTAAATGCACACTACTACAGCTACTAGGCTAATGGTGTTCTGCTAATGCTATTGAGATATTGTATTTGAAGATTTTCGACAGTATGATGAACATTCCACAAGTTCATGTTCAGTCTTACAAATGACTCATCAATTTTAACGAGAATTTGAAAGATGTAGAGGCTGAATTTCTGCTTCTTGACCAACCAACAACTTCAACCTTTAATGGTATGTTTGGTCTGAGTTCTAGCAGTCGACAACTGCCCAACAGTTCCTTAGAAATAGAGGAGGAAGAAGTGACTGTTGCTGCAGTCTGATCCAAAACTGTCGTCACTGCAGTCCGATCAAGGTAAAAACAACTTCAGGACTTTGGAGAATTGACTCTCATAACGTCACATCACGTGACCTAATTCGCTTCATCAGGAGACATTTCGCCAATAGAGATTTTTCCTCAATTGGTGTAGTGCTCTCCACTGCTCACCCAATACACACTCCCACACTCTCCCCACATCATTACTTACCTCCTCCACACCCCAACTCACTTCCCCACGCTCACCCCATACATTTTCCCACATGATGAAAGTTGATGCATGCAATAGTGTGACGAAGGTTCCGCATGATGATCAGATTCAACCCAAGAACATGACCGGAATGCGAAAGCAAACTATCAACATACACTGCAGGACTTGTCAATGTATAGTGTGACGAAAGTTCTGGCAACCCAGCTCAGCTACTTCCCAATGCTATTGTGGTGTGTGCCCCATATTTTCGTAACACATATCGTACTTTCAGGACACATGTCCCATTTTTGTGGCATATGCCAAAACTTTTCGTGGCATGTGTAACATGTTCTCGAGGCACATGCCCCTTTTTTGCTGTTTGTGGCATGTTGATCACCACCCCTGTTGTCTTTCAGTGTCAAAGGTTGCCGCCCCTGGTCTATACTGCTATACTGACTGTCAAACCTTTACACACTTTCGTTGAAAGCCTGTGGGCTTTTCGCCCACTGAGACTGGATAGAATAAATATAATCAACTCACCTCTCCAAAATGAAACATGGAATACAGAATAATGGTAAGTCCACCATATGCAAACAAGATTCCAAATTTGTGGGAAAGACAGGTATAAGTTTTACGTTGTATTACCTTGTACAATGTATGCTTCAACATGTCGAACTTGGTTAGCCTGTTAGGAGCGATAGATCATCTGCTAGACTAGCAGAGCTTGCTGGTCAGTTTTTAAAAAGCATTGCCGGTAACCTTGTGACTACATCAATCTAAAAAGCATTGCCGGTAACCTTGTGACTACATCAATCTAATCAACAAATTGACAGATCAAAAGTACCGGTAACAACAAAAAAAGACTGTTAAAACCAAACTAAACCCTGTTATTTTCAAAATGGTTTACTTAAAGCAATCAATTCCTGGACTAGCTTATAGGCTACCACTTTTGATCACAAAAACTTACCGATCTTATGTATCTAATCTAGACCAACCCACTGAGATCTTAGGCAAACGTTTTTCAGATTATATACCATACTGATTGTTTATATATACCGGTACATATATATATACAGAGCTGGGCACTTAGTACTTTAAAAGTAACGATATCGGTGTAGCAACAGCTACATTTAGGTTTACGTCAGCGACGCCGCGTCGCTGTGTTTGCGATTGCCTTTTTTCCGTCTCGTGACTTCATGCGTTTGTTTGTGTGGCAACGTCTTTTTCTGTGACCAGCCGACTGGAGTGTACATTAGCGATTGATTGTGGCTGAATTGTGGACTTACTGCTTGTATTTGATTGTTATTTCAATATATTCGTTATCTCGATACCACGCTGCAGTGCTTGATGATGATGATGATGATTTCTTCATCTTTATCCTCCTATCACGAGAAAGCGACGGAGGCGCTATGCGTAGGACGAATCCAGACTCGCTTAGGAGTTGCCTTTGTTTCCAAGTTTTCCGGTTGAATTTTCTTCTGACTTCTTTAATTTGCTGCTTGCCAGATTCCACCAAGCAGAGATAATCATCGTGAAGCATCTTATCCAAGGACGCAACAACGAGACTAGGTTGGGAGTGGAACCATTAACCTTGCGATCATGGTCGTCGTAAAAACGACGCTCCGAACCACTACGCCACGCTGCCGACGCTGCTGGAACTACGCTGCTGGACGCCGACGCTGCTGGACGGTGCTGCGGGAACTACGACAGGGAAAGACAAACACTGCCCGTAGCCCTCAGTCTAGAGGTGAGCAGTGGAGAAAAGAACACGCTGGTCCTTCGTCTTTCCCACGCGGACCAACACAAGTGCAACATTGGTGACCTCACGTTTTTGTCTCTCAACCATCGTAGCAGCTTCCAGCCATTCAGGTGTGTTGTTTTTTGCAATTTTCAACAGCGCTTCAACCAACGAATCGACGAGAACACTTTACAGCTACTAGACTTCTCTACACGCACGTGCGTTAACGCGATTTCCCGCGGTTTTCCAATTAGCGCGCGAATTATCTAGAAATTTCACAAAGCTTTCGCAATCGGTCATAGTGAGCTGCGCGAGACATCATTATTGCTGACCATCCAGTTGATTCGAATAATTGACGTTGATTCGAAGTCACCCACTTTCGGACACAGTATCTTGGCTGACGTGCCTTTGAACTTGTTTTGATATTTTGTTTTTTATTGGCGAGACATTTTGATTGTATTTCTTGCATGCATGTTGATTGTTTTAGTGGTATCGCATTTTCGCGGCCCCAGGTCTTTTCCTAGTGTTTCTAGTGTTGTTAGCGAAGCTGATCGAAGTTTCGACGCATTAACCAACAACGTAGCCCCAAACATAAGAGCTAGAGCATCTCTCGATGCAACTGATTTAGCTGATAGACCTGTTCCCAGACAGCGCCCAACTTTTAGCACTCCTATGCATGATGACGCTCCACCTATTCCTACTTTTAGTTCCTCTTCAAATCTGATCACACAGCCTTCTGTCTGCCTTCCTTCTCTCCCTGAGTTTTGGGACTCTGATCCCCCAGGTTTTTTCAAAGTCTGCGAAAATTTATTCGAAGCTTCTAGCGTTACTGACGAGACCTTGCGCTATCGGGCGCTTCTTTCTTCTTTTTCGAAATCGTCTTCTTTGCTCAAACGCTTTTCCGATCTTTTGCCCTCTTCAGACACCGATCACTCATACTCCACTCTCAAAACACGGATACTGGAAAGATTTTCTAAGCCATCAAACCAGTGCTTTTCTGATCTACTTTCGCTCAGCAACCGCAGCAAACTGACCGTTCGTGAATATTTAACTAAGCTTAGATCCACTGCAAGAGGACACTACGACACCAACTCTCCATTGCTCAACGATTTACTGCGTCGCCACATTCTGCTTTCTGTAGACCCCACGACACGCACCTTTTTGACATTGCATGATGACTTGCCACTAGACGAGCTGGCAGTTCTAGCGGACAAACTCCTTTCTGCATCTGCTCAACCGCCTTCCTCTGCATTACACCAGCACACTACTAATCAATCTCTTGCACAAACACATTCCAACATCAACACCCCCCCACAACACATTATAAATGAAATCCTCGACCATCGAATCAACTCTCTTCAGGAAAGCTTTTCTTCCGTCAATGAACATTCCTCTCATCAGCGACCTACTCACGAGTCCCTCCACACTACTACCTCTACCTCCAATCGATACACCAAGCCCCCAATTCACCCTTCACGCGCACCTTCCTCTCGTGACAAAGACAACACCTGCTGTTATTACCACAACCGCTTCGGAGAAAGAGCTTTTAAGTGCGAGGGCAGTCCCTGTCCATTTTTTTCGCCACCCCGAGGAACTCGCCGTTCGGGAAACTTGCAAGCGAGTTACACGTGATTGGGGAACCGTGTGGCTCGCAGCCAAATCCTTCCCCCCTCTTTTTTGTTAGCGATAAATTGAGCAAGGCCACGTTTTTAGTTGACTCTGGAGCATCATTTAGTGTGCTCCCCATGCACACGTGCGACCCTTCTTTGATTACAGCCGCCTCCGTAGACACCTTAACTACGATCGGGGGTGGGTGTCTGCCTTGTCGCGGTCTTGTCACTTGCTCTGTCGACCTTGGATTCTCCCGTCTCTTGACTCACGAATTCCTTGTTACCGAACTTCCTTACGGCATTCTTGGCATCGACTTTCTTCGCCGCTTCCGGCTTAATGTAGACGTTTCCAATGGCACACTCACCGAATCGATGGATGTAGAACGTTGTGCACGCGATCTCCTAGATGAAGCTTCCTTGCCAGATGAAGATGCTTTCGCTCCCAGGATTGAATCAAGTACTAACGACCCTTTGCTTATAGGTTTTAAAACTCGGTACCCCGAAGTGTTTGATCCTCAAATGCGCTCTAAGTCTATCTTACATTCAGTCGAAGCAACGATAGAGACTCTCAACGACAAAGTCGTCACCTCCAAAGCACGCCGATTGAATCCTGAAAAATTTCAGGCCCTGAAATTAGAGATTAAACGACTATTGGATGCAGGCATAATTGAGCCCAGTTACTCAGAGTTCAGCTCGCCCATCGTAATGGTCGCAAAAAAGAATGGGACATTTAGAATGTGCGCGGATCTCACAAACTTAAACAAGGTTCTCAAAACACACAAATACTCACTGCCCAATGAGCACGACTTTGCCAACATGGCACATGATTGTCAGTACTTCACGACACTGGACATTAAGGATACATACTATGTCATACCAGTCAGGCCTTCTGACAAACACAAGCTCACAATTGCCACACCATTAGGGAACTTTCAGTATAACTTTTTGCCGATGGGATTGGCCACAAGCTCTTGCTTTTACCAAAAACTGATGAACGAGGTGGTTTCAGGACTGCCCAATGTTTTTGCATATCTTGACGACGTCATTGTTATGTCCAAGTCCAAGAACGACCACATGAACACTCTCCACCAATTGTTTTCCAGGCTGAAGATGCACGGCCTGGTCGTTAACGAGTCCAAGTGCTCTTTTTGCCAGAACAGTTTGATCTTCCTTGGACACCGGGTCTCAGCATCCGGCATATCGCCTTCAGAAACAAAAGTTCGTGCTATCAACGAGTTTCCTCAACCGAGAACAAAAAACAACTGCAACGCTATCTTGGAATGTATCAATACTATAACAAATTTGTCAAACACTCGTCCCAATGGCTGCAGCCCTTGCACACTTTTGTCGCCTCTACCCCAAATAACAGGGCTCTCAGATGGACGGACGAGCTTATTTCTTCTTTTGAGCAAAGCAAAACCGAGCTTTCTCGTGCAACGTCGCTTGCTTATCCTGATCCATCCGCGGATACGGAATTAGTGGTCGACGCCAGTGGTTCCCACATTGGAGCAATCTTGCAGCAGGTAAAAACAATGAGCACGCCCCGCTAGCTTTTTGGTCAAAAACCTTGACTGCCTCCCAAAGAGCATGGTCCACCTTCGACCGAGAACTTTATGCCTGCTACGCCTCCATTAGATATTTTCAATATTTTTTGGACGCCAAAGACTTCACCCTTCGGTCCGACCACAAACCTCTTGTGCACAAGTTTCACAGTTCTACGCTATCTTCATCCCCCCTTCAACAGCGTTATTTAGACTACATAGACCAATTTACCAACAAATTCGATTACGTTAAAGGCGAGTTTAATGTGGCCGACCTTGTCTCTCGTCCCACAGAGGATCCTAGCAATGTGAACGCTATCTTACCACAGCAAGAAAGGCTGGATTACTTGGCCATAGCTAGGGCACAATACAGCGATCCCGAAATAAACCTGCTTTGCCGCACGAATGACACTTCCTTGCAACTCGTGGAGGTGCCACTAGCTGATCACGATTTTCGACTTCTATGTGACAGTTCACGGGGCAAACTACGCCCTATCATTCCTTCTTCGCTCCGAACCACAGTTTTCAAGCACTACCACCACTGGTCACACCCAGGAACCAGGACGGGCATTAAATTGATTGGAGACCGATTCGTTTGGCCGGGAATGCGTAAAGACATCGCAGAATGGACTCGCGAGTGCCAAAACTGCAGCCGCGCAAAGATCACGCGGCACAACAAAGCGCCTTTAGCAGCAGTGTCGCCCCCTCCCACAGAGAGGTTTACAAACATCTACGTAGACCTCACAGGACCACTCGTGCAGTCGCATGGGTATTCATATCTCATGGTGATTGTAGATCGTTTCTCTAGGTTTATTCATGCCATTCCGCTGGTGGGCATATCAGCAACCGAGTGCGTGAGTGCATTCATCCATCAATGGGTGGCACTCTTTGGGTGTCCGGAGAAAATTTTTTGCGATAGAGGAGCACAGTTTACATCATCCCTTTGGACCGAAATGAGTAATTACCTAGGTTGCGAAATGAAGCACTCCACCGCTTACCATCCTCAATCTCAAGGGTTGGTTGAACGCTTCAATCGCAGTTTAAAGTCGTCTCTTAGGGCTTATGAAAACTCGTCAGATTGGTATGACAACCTTCCATGGGTATTACTGGCATTGCGAAACAGTCCCAAGCAGGACTTACACTCACTTTCACCGTCGGATTTTGTTTTCGGGCAACCAGTCCGTCTGCCAGGTGAATTTTTTGAGGTCAACTCTGCCACTCAATCTCCTACTCACGAATACGTGAGCAAATTTTCGAAGTACATTTCAAGATTAGCGTAATGTGCGCCACGAACTGCAAACCGCGAATCTCATTTGGATGCTGCTCTATTTTCTCCCTCGTGCACACATGTGTACATCAGAATCGATTCCCACAGAAGCTCTTTGACACCATTTTACAGAGGACCTTATCGTGTCATTTCCAAACACGCAAAATATTTTTCAGTTGATTTCAGGGGACACAGCGATACCGTTTCTATCGACCGACTTAAAGCGGCTCAATTTTCTTTTGCTTCGTTGAATGAGGAGGTAGCATCTAGCAGCACAGCACACACCCCACCTGATTTTGACCCCTGTGACTTGGCTTCGCACAACTCCAGTCCTCTCACTGAATCACATAGCATCCACATTGACATTTCAGAACCTCTCACACATCACGCTTCGCAACAACCACCCTCACCAACAGATTTGACATCAGACACGTCTGTGCATTTCACCACTCGAGGGCGGATGGTCCGGCCACCCAGCCGACTACGGGACTTTGTTCTTTAAACTTTAGAATTTTTTTTGTTTCTTTTCTGCACGCTCAATCTCCTCACTCTCTTCCTAACAAGCTCGTGACTTCGTGCTGGTAGGCGCCACCACGCGAAATCACAAACTTATAACATTGTTCTCTTCATTTTTACTGGATGTCACAACATTTTCTCTCCTCTCCCAGCGTCTATGTTTTCATTTACGGTCGATTTTGTTTTTTTGTTTTGTCAGAAGAAAGAGGGGGATATGCATGTAGCAACAGCTACATTTAGGTTTACGTCAGCGACGCCGCATCGCTGTGTTTGCGATTGCCTTTTTTCCGTCTCGTGACTTCATGCGTTTGTTTGTGTGGCAACGTCTTTTTCTGTGACCAGCCGACTGGAGTGTACATTAGCGATTGATTGTGGCTGAATTGTGGACTTACTGCTTGTATTTGATTGTTATTTCAATATATTCGTTATCTCGACACCACACTGCAGTGCTGCGGGAACTACGACAGGGAAAGACAAACACTGCCCGTAGCCCTCAGTCTAGAGGTGAGCAGTGGAGAAAAGAATACGCTGGTCCTTCGTCTTCCCCACGCGGACCAACACAAGTGCAACATCGGTACCGATACTTTGCTAAAAAAGTACCATTGGTTCCGATAACGGTACATTTTTGAGAAAGTAACAATATCGTTACTTGGTACTGATTTTCGGTACGGTACTTTTCAAATGAAACTTCTTTCTTGAAAATTAATTTTTGTTTTGGTTTACGTCTTGCACAGCAGCGAAATTAAAACCTTCTCAAGCTTTTTGTCGCATTTCGTTCTAGTGTAGGATCTGCGTTGTAGTCACGCGCGAATCTTGATACTGCAAGCGAATACTTCGGTAATATCCACAAGGCGACAGCGGCACGCTCACTGAAACAAGCATTCTTACCCAGTCTGGTTTACTTGCCGTATACGCAGTGTACTCCATATACGGCTAGTCTCTCCGTATGCGGCGAGATTGAACGCCGTATACGGAGAGACCACTCCGTATACGGCAATTGAAGGGCTTTTACGCTCCAGTGCACAAAGGCCTTTGGTTGTACACAAAGGCCCAATACATCACACTGTTGCCAGATCATCGAAGAAAGTTTTGTAGTTCCACAAATCAAAATTTTAGTACCACAAAATACTAAAAAACGTAATGGAATGGGAGCATATGCTAAAATTTGCATGTTTTCTTCATTCACTGCTACAAATTAATGACGACTCAAACTCCTTGTGGCCAGATGATGGCTCTGTATGAAATCAGGAAGCCTGGATGAGCTATACGCACGATTCTGTGGTCCATTCGTAGTTTGTCCGCTAGGCTGCGTGAATATTCCTTGTAAATAGATTGCCTGGAAGCGAGTTGGCGGAGTGGTTCGTGTACTGGTTTTCAGAGCTGTATTTTGCAGCTATGCTACATCTAAGACGTCATAATCTGCATGAATGAATGTATTTCATGAGCTGGTAAAAAATACAGCTAGGGCCTAGTACGAAAGAAAGTGGGCAATTTCAACAGACACATTACTAGGTGAGGAAACACGAAAAGTAAGCCAATTTCAATAGCGGGTTTGATCATGCGGGTTACACGCTTCAGTTCAGTTTAGGGAGATTTTTTTTTTGCCTAACCCGCTGGTCTGTCGGCAGCGTGGTTGATTTTTTTTGCCTAACCCGCTTGTCTGTCGGCAGCGTGGTTGAGCGTCAATTATTTTACGACGGCCATAATCGCAAGGTTTACGGTTCAACTCCCACAGAGTGTCGTTGTTGCGTCATTGGATAAGAGGCTTCACGACAATCATCTCTGTTTGGTGGAATGTTAACAAGCAGCAAATTAAAGAAGTCAGAAGCAAAATTCAAGCGGAAAACTTGGAAACAAGGCAACTCTAAGCGAGTCTGGATTCGTCCTATCCATAGCGTCTCCGTCGCTTTCTCATGACAGGAGGATATAAATATAGAAATCATCAAAAAAATCATCATCATCTTTCAATACGCTTTTTTGTGGGCTAAACCTATTACAAGCATACCGGTTACAAGGGAGTAATTTTTAACTCGCAATGCTTACGCAAGCAGAATGACGTAAGTTTTCATCTGCCGTAAGCTGGTTGGATTTACCGGGTTAACCCCCTTAAATTGTCATTGTGCATGTAAATTGGCTTAACTGTCCTCAGTATCCCGTGTTAACGGGGTGACTTGATCTACTGTAGACCTATCGCAAACTAGGTTTAGCGCGATTTCTTCAGCTAGGCCAACATCCCTAAGTTTTTTTGTTTTGTTTTTTTTTCACCAATTAATTTTTTTTCTTTTCACCATTCTGCGTAAAACAGGCAATGACGTGCTCAACAATATCAGTAGGCCAGGAAGGACCTTGCTTTACAGCCAGTGTTGGAGCAAGTCGACCAGTTCGTTTGTTGTGCTGTTGGCAAGGGTGCTTCACGAGATTCCTCCATGATCCATCTGTAATGTGGCCGACAGATGGCAATCCTAACCGAGCTCGTTATAGCATTTTCGTCGGTTTCCTCGTATTGAAAGTATAAAAACGCAAAAAAAGTACAATAAACAAAATAAACGCAGAAGGTAGAGGATCTCCATCCTGCATTCCGTGAAGATAGCGAGGCCAAAGGAGTACTAACAGATGTGGGGATAGGACATCAGAATTTTTATTTCTGTGAATGAAATACTGAGCTTTGCAAGTTAAGCTTAATGGAGCCAAGCGGCAAGAAACGTAAAAAACAACTCTTCGCTTCTCTACCGGTATGTGTTTTGTGTGAACCCAGCTCTATAGCCAGTGCAAATTTTCAATGAAGCACTTTAACAACCAGCACTTAGGAATGGAAGTAAGCCTGCTGACAACCTTCCATTCCAGGAATGCGGGGTTTGATAATTTATACATAAATTCTCCAGGAACTTTAAGTGTAGAATCTATGATTATAGGCTGGCAAGTTGACGTGTTTCGGCTTTCAACAATTTCTTATTTCGTAAAAAATTTGTGTACGGTTATTTTTCGGTGAAATAGCCTGTATGGTTCACGCACAATTGCGCCCAAACTTAACATTTTAAGTTTCTCAACCGAGAATTGATTGGTCACGTATAATAAATAAGAGCAAAACATAAAGTACCGGTACTAAATAGCAATAGTATTTCATAGAAAAAAATTGCTTTAGTGATATAGCCGTATGGTGCGTTCTACCTCATGCGCATACGGCGTGGTCTCTCCATATACGGAGATCTCCGTATACGGCAAGTAAACCAGACTGTACCTATGGCAACATGTATAATTTGTTGATCTCCTGCACTAGTTATGAGGCTATAGGTATAACTAAGTAGTATCATTATCAGAAACTCTACCTGGAGAGCAGAAAAGTTTGTCACACCCCTGCTTATCTGGCTCCGTTGCTACTCTACTTTTTAACAATGCTAAGAACGTAAAAGAGCTTATGGCCTACACACGAAGAGATGTTACAAAGGTTCTTGCTGTGTGAACTTCATCATTGCATTGAAGGAGAATATTTTCATTTTTAATGCCACTTTTAGTAGAGGTTGGTGTATCAGTAGCAGCATACTCAGAACTTTTACATGAGTCAAAATCTACATTTTTTTCAGAATTTGCAGGTCTATAGTTTTACTTTGATTCAATGACACAGAAATAAATTTTTCCATATAGTCTAAACCAGTGATCTTCAACCTTTTTTACACAATCGCCCCTTTTTGAAAAGGGTGGGTCCAAATTGACCCCACAAAGCATTGATGAGCAAAAATAAAAAAAGTCTAGACGTCCGCAGATCTACGGTACCGGTACTATTTTTACACTGAGAGTTGGTGAAGAGCAAAAAAAAGATCTGCATGCGGCTCGCAGTTTGCCCAGCTCTGGCGTCGGGGTATTTTTTTATTATTTTTTTTAATTTCGTTATTTGCAACCAGCAGCGGCGTATTCTCCAGAGGTTCAAGGTGTTCAGCGCACACCCTGCGATATCACAGGCGCACACGTTAATTACGTTTAACTAAAATATTTGGATTTTCTTGTCTTTAATCTTTGCAACATCAGCGCAATCTGCGTTCTTTTTGCTTTGATGAATGACAAATTGCTTTTTTTTCAACGCTGACCGATGACGCAATATTCTCTTGTATGGTAGGTTCAACAGATATCGTTGAACACAAGCGAGCCCGACCTTCTTCATTGTATTCTGAATCATATTATGTACGGGAAAGTGACTTTTTCTCTTTCCACACGATATAAATGCAAAAAATGTCCTATTTGAAAGTTGAACCCAGACGCGTCACAATACATG
>OZ023239.1:23993378-24021045 GCA_964006365.1 Trididemnum miniatum
GTTTCGGGATTACGTCCCTCATCAGTGATAACAATCAGGGAGGACCATATCGAAAACCACGCAACAAAGTTACTCAATCTGGCGTTTGGGCATTCGATACATTGAAAAGAAGGATAGCAGTTGCAAAAGAGAAAAAGAACAGACAAATGGAGTTAGCTAGATTAATTTCAAGAAAACAAAGAAAACATTATAATATAATATAGCTTGCGGATAGAAATAGCAATCCACGACCGGTTTATAGGCCTTATATATGAATATATATGTACCAGGGCATCGGCGGAAAATTTTCTAGGGGAGGGGGCAACCAAGACAATGTAAAAATTGATATCGGTATAGCACTATTGGAAACGCACTTATAGAAAAAATAGGCAACGCTCCGAGCTCTTTAGGTAGCCTTGGCACCTTGGTTCATTACTGAGTCTGACCACGGTAATTCTGGCGGAATAATTTGAGAGAGGCGACTGAATGCAAAAAAAAAAAGGAAAAAAGCAAGCGCAGCGACGTCAAAACGCAATCAAACGGTACGCAAGGCCTAAAAAACGTTACAAATCCATTATGTGGTTAGAATGGAACGTATTATAAAGCGACAAAAACAAAATAAAAATACATAGGAAGCAGGAACGAAATTTGCGTTCGAATCACAATTTTAGAAAAACATTTGACGTGAAGCTAATTAAAATACAAAACGTTTCAAAATGGCAAGAATGAGCAAATGATTTGTTGTTTATATTTGACACCAGTACGAAAGAGCGTTTGCTGCGTTTACTTAAATAAATATGAATATATGGTGCAGTCTAACTCATCGTTAAACTGCACCAACACAACTAGATTGAGCACTTTTTTGACACTTTTGCACAGGCACTGAACAAACACAACCAAAAACCAAACATAGTCCGACTTCGTCCAAACGCTGTGCAAACTCTCGGCGAGTGAACTGATTTCCGACTCGATATTATCATGTTGCATACATGTTTCACACATTACAGAAAATTTCCTATTCGGTGAGTGTTGTCGAGTTGGTGCCATTCAACGTCTTCCACCAGCAGAATTGCAACGAACTTGGGGTAAAACTGCAATTTTTGAGTTTGGGCGAAAACTTGAGCTTTCAAGAAATTGGTGTGCAAACATTGTGCTATTTGAACATTTTGCGTTTCGATATCGAGATATTAAAAACGTGTGACATGAAGCTAATTAAATTCCAAAACGTTTTCACATGATAAGATGGATCACTTTTTTGTAGTTATTGTTTGACGCGAGTTCGAAAACGTGTGAAACTTGAAAAATCGTTGCATGACGAAAAAACGTCGTTTTCGTCAAACGCTACGCAAACTCCAGCCAATGGCGCTGCTTTGCGTTTCGATATCGGGCTAGTTCAAACATGAAAATGAAATGCAATGCAATGTTAAATAGCACAGACACAACTAGATTGAGCACTTGTTTGATGTTTTTGTACAGTTATCGATCAAACACGATCGAAAACTGGAAATTTCGGGGGCCCATGAAAACGTCCGATCTCGTCAAAACGCCCCGCACACTTCTAGCGATTGAGCTGTATTCCGACTCGATATTATCATGTTGCACACATGTTCTACACAGTACATGAAATTTCCTATTCAGTGGGTATTGTCAAGTTGGTGCCATTTAGCGTCTTCCACCAGCAGAATTGCAACGAACTTGGGGTAAAACTGCAATTTTTGAGTTTGGACGAAAACTTGAGCTTTCAAGAAATTGGTGTGCAAACATTGTGCTGTTTGAACATTTTGTGTTTCGATATCGAGATATTAAAAACGTGTGACATGAAGCTAATTAAATTCCAAAACGTTTCTACGCGGTGAGATTGAGCACTTTTTTGTACTTATCATTTCACGCGAGTTCGAAAACGTGTGAAATTTGAAAAATCGTTGCATGACGAAAAAACGTCGTTTTCGTCAAACGCTACGCAAACTCTAGTCAATGGCGCTGCTTTGCGTTTCCATATCGGATTAGTTCAAATATGAAAATATAATGTAATGCAATGCTAAATAGCACAGACACAACTAGATTGAGCACTTGTTTGATGTTTTTGTACAGTTATCAATCAAACACGATCGAAAACTGGAAATTTCGGGGGCACCAAACATAGTCCGACTTCGTCCAAACGCTGTGCAAACTCTCGGCGAGTGAACTGATTTCCGACTCGATATTATCATGTTGCACACATGTTTTACACATTACAGAAAATTTCCTATTCGGTGAGTGTTGTCGAGTTGGTGCCATTCAACGTCTTCCACCAGCAAAATTGTAACGAACTTGGGGTAAAACTGCAATTTTTGAGTTTGGGCGAAAACTTGAGCTTTCAAGAAATTGGTGTGCAAACATTGTGCTATTTGAACATTTTGCGTTTCGATATCGAGATATTGAAAACGTGTGACATGAAGCTAATTAAATTCCAAAACGTTTTCACATGATAAGATGGATCACTTTTTTGTAGTTATTGTTTGACGCGAGTTCGAAAACGTGTGAAATTTGAAAAATCGTTGCATGACGAAAAAACGTCGTTTTCGTCAAAACGCTACGCAAACTCTAGTCAATGGCGCTGCTTTGCGTTTCGATATCGGATTAGTTCAAATATGAAAATATAATGTAATACAACGCTAAATAGCACAGACACAACTAGATTGAGCACTTGTTTGATGTTTTTGTACAGTTATCAATCAAACACGATCGAAAACTGGAAATTTCGGGGGCCCATGAAAACGTCCGATCTTGTCAAAACGCCCCGCACACTTCTAGCGATTGAGCTGTATTCCGACTCGATGCTATCATGTTGCACACATGTTCTACACAGTACATGAAATTTCCTATTCGGTGGGTATTGTCAAGTTGGTGCCATTTAGCGTCTTCCACCAGCAGAATTGCAACGAACTTGGGGTAAAACTGCAATTTTTGAGTTTGGGCGAAAACTTGAGCTTTCAAGAAATTGGTGTGCAAACATTGTGCTATTTGAACATTTTGTGTTTCGATATCGAGATATTAAAAACGCGTGACCTGAAGCTAATTAAATTCCAAAACGTTTCCACACGGTAAGATTGAGCACTTTTTCGTAGTTTTTGTTTGACGCGGGTTCGAAAATGAGTAAAATTTGAAAAATCGTTGCATGACGAAAAAACGTCGTTTTCGTCAAAACGCTGTGCAAACTCTAGCCAATGGCGCTGCTTTGCGTTTCGATATCCGGCTAGTTCAAACATGAAAATGAAATGTAATGCAGTGCCAAATAGCACAGACACAATTACATTGAGCACTTTTTTGCAGATACCACCTGACCACTGAATAGGCTAGCCTGTGATACTTTTTTCAAGGTTTTGCACTGCTTTTCACTAGCCAGCAGATGGTTTTTGTGGGACTGTTGGCAGGTTAAAGTAAGAAGCAAGCAATTAAAATTTTTTTTATTGCAGAATGGTATTTCAGAGTAGTAAAGTTTGGTATATATACAGGTATCAGATCTGCATCACAACGCATGTGAATGACTAGGCCATATTCAGTGATGGAGTCGAGTACTCAACTTTCGAGTACGAGTACCGCAAAAAACTTCGAGTACGAGTACAAGTACTGATATCGAAAAATGTACTCTAGTACAAGTACCGTAAAAAAGTTCGAGTACGAGTACTTTTACAAATTTAGCAAAAGAACAATTTTTAAGTTGTAACAGCTCAAAGTTTGTCACAAAAACATAAACGAATACGTTTTTTCAGTGTTTGGGATGTTGAGAAGGCACATCAATTTATTTACGAGTTTTATTGGTTGTAGTTTGCTATCGAAAGTTCATCTTGTTTGTTAGTTTGTTACTTCTAGCGAAAGCCAAATGTAGCCTACTCGTGTACTCGGCGCTTGTTTTGACCCAGTACCGAGTACATTGACTTTCGAGTACGAGCACTAACCGAGCACTAGGGGTGACGAGTACGAGTACCCCAAAAGTGGTACTCGAGTAGTACACGAGTAGAGTACTCGAGTACTCCATCAGTGGCTATATTATAATTGCTTTTTTTCAAGTTAGATTCTACAGGTAAGTTAATGGGTTGCATGACACTGTCTTGTTTTGTTATAGTAAGGCATAGAAAAAAAATGTCAGTTATTTGCTGCATGTCATGTTGCAGCACAAAGCAGCAGCAGTCAACCTCAGCATCACCTGCTCAAAGTTTTACGTAAAAAATTCATAGTATGTGTAGTGGCAAAATTTGTTTGGGCAGATAATTTGGAAAAATTGTAATTTTGTACAAAGGTTATGCTTATGTACATATCAACACTTTATTTTTAATAAACAAAGCCAAGATTTGTGAAATTTATTTCAATGAAAGTAATATTTCACAAAACACTTTTTTCACTATCTTTTTCGCTTTATCTGTAAGCGCTTTGATGCGCATATCTAACGGCTAGAAGTAAATTAATAGCAATAATTAAAATCAATCAAATACTTGAAACATAATAATGTGATTAAAATAGTTTATATTATTTAACGCCAAGTTTTTTTATATTTTGCTGATGATCATTACAATGCTATGTGAAAGTGAAGTTTAGTAAAACTTAAGCTTGTGTCAAAATTAATGAACTAGAAAAGAAAATAAAGGTCCTAATGGATGATAAGAACCGGAAATGTCATGTTCAGATTGATAATAGAATTTTTTCTCACTTCATAACAATGATTGAAGCAGGCATGTAATTTTTCAATGGTAAAGAAAACACAGTAAAGGCATCAAATTGTTGACAAATCAACTGCGACCACTGCAAAAATCTGTAACACATTTCCTCATTAAAACTTACAGGAAGATTGCCAGGGTTATATTATTTTGAAACAAATCCAATCAAATTTTCATTTGCGACAAGTGGCGAGGCCCATCCCCGCGGCTTAGAGCCTGGGCACAACACAGCTCCAAAGAAACGTCGCATCGGTGGGGAGCCGTGGACGACACTGTGCCGATTGGACAGGCCCGGGAATTGAACCTGCACCGATAGCAAGCGCTTAGTAACTGAGCTAACCAGCTGGTTTATCTTGAAACAAGTTCATATAAATGGTGTGTGATTTGTTTGTAATGAAGTTATTGTTTTCAATCAGGTTCAAATAGCTTGGTCTATTCAAAAGTGTTCACTTAACGCTGCAGTAAAAACTAATGAAACATAGCACAAAGTTTGATAAACTTTATTCCTGAAATTTCATTTTCAAAACTTCAAATTATACAGTATTTTTTTGAATAATTGGTTGGCGGTACAGAACTTGAGTATAGCTTTGAAAAAAGCTGTTTTCGCATTAGGCTTCAAGAAACCGTCTGTCATAACTCTTTGAGAAAAGCTGTTGTCCCAGTAACTCTTTTTGAGTAGCTTTGAAAAAAGCTGTTGTCCCAGAAGCTTTTCCAGACGCACTTTTCGGTGGGTAATCGCGTCAAAGTGGAAACGAGAAAGCAAGGTCTGGCGATTCATAAATATCAGTTTCGGACGGCAGCGAAGCGGTAGTTACATCAACGAATCCAATCGAGCGCGGGATAGTCATGCACAGTTCTGATTGGACAAGTCGTGCGAACCTAAATTCTACTTGAACAGTTTAAGAGTACAGACAAACTTTCTGTTTGCATAGATTAGGCCGCCGTACTTTAATGTAGCTTGCTTCGAGCAGACTAAGATGGAAAGGGCTGCGCGCAGTGTCCAGAATAGAGAATTGATCATCGTTGTAATTGGCAGCACGTTGGTCGTTTTCTGATAAGTGTTGTCCAATTGCCGAGTCACATTCTGGAGTGGGTTGTTTACGCTTGCACGCTCGGTTAGGTTGCACTTGGTGGGAGGCTGTGTGCTGTCGTAGCCATTTCGGAACATGCTGCTTGATGCGGTCTTGAAGTCGTTGAGCTGTTCTACCTACGTACCGACTGTCACAGTGGCACTTATACTCATAGATGACGGAACTCTTTCGAATGGCAGGTAGAACATCCTTCCGACTAGCAGGCAGCATTTGTCTGGAGACAAATACAGTCCGTAAAGCCACGGATCCATAACAGTTATCAACAGCGATTCGGATCAGGTTCCTTTCTAGTGTTAGCACCGCCTTGCCAGTGTAGGTGACCCGGAGGTAGGCTGGACACTTATCAGGGCCAAACCGCTTCGGCCGTAAAAACTGCGTGATCTTCTTGGATATTTGTTTAAGAACAAAATCCTCAGGGTATCCATTGTCCAGTAACATATCCTTGATCCGGTTGATTTTTTCCTTCAGTTTGTTTTTGGAGCAGATCTTCCAGGCACGATGAACAAGCGTTGACACTAAACTGGCTTTTACGTTTTATCGGCGTAAAGGATTCCCAGCGTAGGTACTGGCCTGTGAACTCAGGTTTGCGATAAACTTTCGTTACGTAGCTGCTCTTCGTGTGTTCAACGTGGACGTCGAGGAAAGTTGTTCTCAAAGCTTTTCACAACAGTTTTTTTCAAAGCTCTCAAAGAGTTATGACAGAGGATTTCTTGAAGCCTAACGCGAAAACAGCTTTTTTCAAAGCAATACTCAAGTATTTTTTTGTTACACGCATAAAAAATAGTGACGTAGATTCATTTCATGCTATATTATTGAGAACAACAGGCTAAATTGGATACAAAAAAGTAGGCAGAATGTTATTCAAAAGTGGTTAGGTTTACATTTTCATTAAAATTACATAATCAGTGTTATTAACAATATCAATCAAAACAACTTCTACCAAGTGTGTTGAGTTGTGATTCCCCATGCCACCAATTCTCTCGTTTGTCTCTAGTTGCTCAGTTCAGTTTGTCTATTTATGAAGCAACGGCATCCAAACATATATACAATTGTGCACAATAATTGTATAAATATAATTCCTGGTGCATTAAAATCTGTAATGTAAACTACTCTTAAAATGTTTTTTTTTTTAATCGATAATAACACAGCCCAACAAAAAAATTTTTTTTTGCCGAAGATATTTCAACAGTTTTTGAGTATATCAGGTGCGCTGATTCAAAAATGACCCTCTTTTTGCTGAATTCGCTCTAGTTTTCGAGATATAACCCTTACACCAAGTAATAAATGACGGCAAAATATATTACAGATAAGAGCTGTTTGTGCGGACAAAAAGATTTTGTTTCGTGATAAAGAATCAATGGTCATAAGCTTTAGAAAACTTATTCATCGCATAATACCTCCACTGGTTCTTTCTTGCCTTCTCCAAGATCTTTGCACCTTTTATAAATAAAATAGCGTGCAAAACAGCAGGTTGCCTTCTTCATTTTGGTGCATCTCCCATGCATTTATTACACAGTGTGCAACACACTGCGTTAGACACAACTCTTTTTCCGCATATTCCACTATACTTGATTTTGCTGAGTGCAATTGCATTTTTTGGACCGCTCACCATCATCTTAGTCTTACCTGTGTTTACTTTTAATCCTTTTTAATCCTTTGTCTTCCAACGCACTGCTCTACCTTTGGAACCTCGCCCATAAATCCTCCATATTTTCGCTTCTCAGCGTACAAAATGTCATTCAATAATTACGATCTTTTTCTTTCATCTTTCGTCACAACATCAACCCAATAGCAAATATTAGTGGTGATAGCACAGACCCTTGATGCACACCAACACTCACCCCAAATTTCTCCAACAACCCGGATCCACCTCTGACTTTCGTCCTTAAACCCTCGCATAAGCTCATCACTGCTTGCACCAACACTTCTGGCAATCCTTTCTCTCTTAGTGCCCATTCCGCCACTTTTCTACGGACCCTATCAAATGCTTTTTCCAAGTCTACAAATCACATGCACAGCTTTTTCTCTTTTCCAAGGAATTCTTCTCGCATCCTTCGCAAAATAAACAACGCACGAGTTGTGCCTTTCCCAGGCATACAGCCCAATTGCATATGATCTATCGCTACCAATCCTCATTTTCTGTTCTCCAGCTCTCCCTCCACAGTCTTCATTGCGTGCTCCAACAGCTTTACTTTTTTATATGCTCCACAATTCATCACACCTTTCCTTTAAAAATTGTAACAACAACACTTGTTTTCCATTCCTCTGGCATATCTTCACCGTCCAGTATTCTCTGAAAAAGCTTTTTTATTATAACACCGAACTTTTCACTCGCCATGATCATATCCATATTTATTTTTGAAGGTCCAGCTGCTTTTCCCAATTTCATCTTATTCATAGCCTTCATTACCTCTTCATAAGTTACTTCTTCTACTGGTCCTTCAACCATATCTGCTTCTGCCATCTGATCAAATTCATTTTCCACATTCAAGATCTTTTCCATGAGTTCCTTCCATAATTTTCCTTAATCTTTTTCAGTCATTACAATACTCCCATTTTTATCCTTCTTGCCACCTCCACCATGCATGTTCTTTCCTCCTTAATAATTCCCACACTTGAAATAACCTGGCATGCTTGTCACCTGCAAAGATATGTCAAGTTTCTTAACATTGCGCAGCAGGGTGGATCCAGAAACTCGTTTTCAGAGGGCGACGCCCAAAAAATGATCCATCGTTTGAAATTTATCTAATTTTCCAGAAAATTTAGAGAAATGCTGTTCTTTTAGGGTGCTATTGCCCCCACTGCCCTCCTCCTGGATACTCCATTGGGGCGCAGTTTGTTATTATGAATAACTGAAGCTTGATAAGGCGAAGTTTAAGCCTTGCATTGTTTAGCAAACTGTTTCTCGCAAGTGGTATCTAGTCAAGACATGTATTTCATAAAAATGTTCATTACTGCCTTAAATATTTTGTATAGGCTACTTGTATCATACTCAGGATTTATTGACAGCATATAACATGACTCTGCTATTGCATGGAAAATGGCATAAACGGATGTTTTAAAAATGCGATATGCAAAGCTTAAAAGCCAGAATGAAAAACAATAAAACGTCAATATGGCTGATGTTGCAATTGTATAACGACGTTTTGTGATTTCAAATCTTCAAAAACAGTAGAAAATTCTTGTCAAGATTACACATTATTTGCCACCAGTTTTATCAACGAGTGTACGTATTCTTTTTCTCACGGCACTAAGCAAAGAGGATTGAAGCCAACAGCATTGCTTAAAACAAGCATGAACGGATAGCAATGCTGTTTTTTTACGTAAGCAATATTTTCATAACATCACTGGAAGCCCCCATGGCAACCCACTCATTTACCATGGGGTTTGCCATGGGCCATGGAGTGGGTTGCCACGGGGGCTTCTAGTGATGTAGGCTAGTTAGGCTACCGGTAACTTAGTTGGGGGTTAGTAGTTGGAGTCTGTTTCATTGGGTATCGTTGTTTGGGGCCAGTCGCCTGCTAAAGATAGGGCACAACCTAGAAAAGAGATGAAGTCGAGATGTCCAGGTAAGGCAATGCAAAAGAGTCTTTACAGTCTGGAATGAGTTTAGCCTGGACTGGCTGTGCGTAGCAAGGCTGACGAGACTTTTGTTATAGTCCAAACATTAATTTGTCCCTTGCAAATTTCTTATCCAAATAAATTTATCGATTACCGATATCGCTTTTAGAAAATGAAATTTATCGATTATCGGTAGGCTATCGCCCAAGGCTTTTTTGAAATTATTGATATCGATTATCGTTATCGCTTTAGTGCAAAAAAGTTTATCGTGCCCATCACTGCCTATAGTGATGTCTTCAATCACTGGACCAACTCGTGCAAAACAAAATAAATTACACTTTTCTGCTCTGCCATAATTTCGCGTTATTTATTTACGAGAAAAACTTAATCACAAAAATAATGACATCTTTCGAATTATTATGTATAAATTTAGGGTTTTAGGCCCAAGACAAGCTATAGGCTATTGCAAGCAGCTGCACTGTCTTGGTATAGTAGACTAGTCTAGCGCAGAAGATCGGCCAATACCTCAACACTAATGCTTTCCAGCATTGTTTTGACAAACAGATAGTTTGATATGACGCGATGTGACTTATTTAAGGATTTACGTAACTGTTATGTGTTTAATGTTGTGTTTTGGCTAAAACACTGATTCTCGGCGAAGCAAATCACATTTGTTAGAATGCTGCAATTGTTATTTTTATGGGAGGGCAGTGATGCGTGAGCGGACGAAATAAAATTGTCACGCGTTATAATAAAAAAACAAAAGAGAAAAAAGCAGTTTCCGTTCATCTAGTTTATGTCATTGCGCCACTTCAAAGTTGAAGTGGCACAAAGTTCAAAGTTGAAGACTTCAAGGTTAACTTGTACTATGAAGTGACGCCACTTCAATCCCTCAAGTGGTACCACTTCACACTTAAGTGGCACCACTTTCTGACCACACCCCACCTCCTAGAGGGGGCGTTTTGAGAAGGCATTGGGCACTAGGGGCAAATGGGCACTGGGGCATATGCGGGTTTGGGGAAACGATAGGCACAATGACAAATGGGCACCAAGATAAATGCAGATCTGGAGCAAATTAGCGCTTGGAGAAAATGAATATTTGGGGAAAATGGGCAGGGTGGGAAATCGATAATGAAAAAGTAAAGAGTATATATATAATTCGATATTCGATACCTCAAAAAAAGTAGAGAATTCCTACATTCAATAACAACAATAAGAAGTATAGAATATCGATAACGTCAAATTGATACTTTTCTCTGACTCAAGTTAACAGCACAGCGTCAACATATTTTGATGCTAACGGGAAAAGGGGGGCTTCAGGCTAGGCAAAATGGAGAATGTCGGTATCGAAGGCATAGCATATTATGATGGGCAATTTAAAACAGGAATATCAGAAGGCTTACTCTCTTTTCCGTTTTCATTATAAAAAAGATCAAAGATCACTTTTTCTCTTAAATACTTTCTACCTTTGATCTTGGCCTACTTTAGATGCTGTTGACTATAAAACTACAATGTTCGAAACACAAAAGTATTCCTACCAGTATCAGATGTAAT
This sequence comes from Trididemnum miniatum, assembly GCA_964006365.1. Taxonomy (NCBI): domain Eukaryota; kingdom Metazoa; phylum Chordata; class Ascidiacea; order Aplousobranchia; family Didemnidae; genus Trididemnum; species Trididemnum miniatum. The sequence continues at coordinate 24,004,258 of OZ023239.1, forward strand.
CGTTTAAATGAGAGAAAGCTGGTAAAAAAAAAAAATACTGAATGTCAACACCGTATCTGAGTTCGATTCAAGTAACAAGCTAATGAAAAAAAATCTTGTTTCAGACATTTTGTCACAGGTGTCATCCATAGACCAACGTAGCTTACAGAAAGCCTGCTGTCATTTTTATTAGCCTCACAACTGCATTGGACTGCCTGACATTGGCGGGCTTCTTCAAAGCGATACCAAGTGACCAAACGTTAAGTAAACGTTTTGTTTTGTCGTGTTGTATTTTGGAATGGAATCAAAAATGACAGCGCATACGTAATTTTCCGCACGTTAACGATCCTTATGCGGATGTAAAGTAAAATATTTACCTGCAAACACCACAAAAACCAGATAGGCCTAAGGAATTAAAAATTACAAAAAATAACAACTTTTGAAAGAACTTATTCAGAAAAATAGTATCGAATGATTCATATCGATTTACCATGCAAAAAAGTAGGGAAAAGCCCCAATCGATAATGAAAAAAAAGTGAAGAATTTTTGCATTCGATGACGAAAAAGTAGAGAATATGGATTATAATATAATTCGATATTTTTCTGTGATTCAAATATTCATTCCCTCAAAAGTCCGTTTGCACTTCTTTAGATTAATTATTAATTTCTAATCGATGTTTCCAACCCTGCAAATGCCAAATGGGCACCAGTTCAAAAAAATCTGCTCCCAAAGTTCTCAAAAACTCTGCTCAACTAGATCAACTAGAAACTCTGCTCCCAAAGTTCTCAAAATAAATGGTGTTTCATTTGATTGTCCCGCTGATATTGCTCACAGTTTCAACAGTTTTTTCTGTAACATTGGGCAATCTCTTGCTAGTCAAGTTAGTTCTAAGACTCAGAATGCCGCAAAACCATTACATTACCTTCATAATAGGGTGGCAAATTCTATTTTTTTAGCTCCTTTCCATCCCCAGGAAATATCAAGAACTATATCATCACTTCTGTTCTTCCTGTGGACCTGATAACAGTTCTTCCTGTGGACCTGATAACATTTCTTTTTTTTTTCCTAAAACTAGGATCTAATATTCTTATTTACCCTCTTACAATCTTTTTTAGGTTTTGTGTTGAATGTGGTATTTTTCCGGATTCATTAAAGACGTCCAAAGTTATTTCTATCTTCAAATCAGGAGACAAGACTGACTTAAATAATTATCGTTCTATCTCTCTCCTTCCTGTAATTGCAAAAGTTTTTGAAAAATTGTTGCACAACGAAGTTGGATCTTTTGTCGACAAACACAACATCTTATCTACCACGCAATATAGTTTTCGTTCAAGTTTTTCCCCTGAGCATGCAGTTCTTGATGTAGTTTCCTCATGCTATGATAACATTAAAGATGGTCATTAAACCGGCCTTATTATGCTTGATTTAAAAAAAGTATTTGATTCGGTTACCCATGAAATTTTACTGCAAAAACTGGATCACTACGGCATCCGTGGTAAGGCTTTCAATTTATTCTCATCATATCTTTCCAACAGACAACAGTATGTTTCTATGCATGGTATTAACTCATTTACACTACCAATTAAATATGGTGTTCCACAGGGCTTAGTTTTAGGGCCATTATTGTTTCTCTTGTACATTAATGAGCTAACTAACTCAATTAATACCTCTCCCCGGCTTTTTGCTGATGATACGTGCATCATTGCTAATGCTCCTTTCCTCGATGAGCTTGAACAGGCATTAAGTCTTGAAATGGCTGGATTATCAGTGTGAATTAATGCCAATAAACTTACTACTATTAACGCTGCAAAGTCATATGCTCTAATAATATCTCCCATTCTCCCAATGCAAAAACCGCATCTCCCATTCTCAACATTTCATATAATCATTCTCCGTGGAAGATAGTTAATGCCGTTAAGTATCTAGGCATTATCGTCGACGATAAATTACAGTTTAAACGACACATCGCCTCGTTAGAATCCAAATTATCTGGTCGTTAAGGTATTCTTAACAAAACCAAATCTTTCTTACCTAAAGATATACTGAAAAAATTACATTACGCTTTCATGCACTCCCACTTCAATTTCGGGTTAATTATTTGGAGCGCCACTCCTAAATCAAACCTACTGAAACTGCAAAGTATCCAATAGAAGGCTATCCGCATACTTGCAGGAGCTTCCTGGGATGAACATGTTTCTCCTCGATCCGTACAGCTTAACATTTAAGCTTTAAACAAACTTATTTCATATGCTCTTGCAAAATTTATGCACAAATATCTAAAATGTCTTCCTTCCTCCTTCAATAACTATTTTACTCTAATCTCTCACATCCACTCCTGCAATACTAGAAATGCCACAAAAAGTAACCAATATTTTATCCACAGTTTCCCACCTCATTACTGTTACGCACTATTAAATTTAAGGGTGCTAAACTTTGGAACGATATTCCAATCACTCTTAGGAAACTTAGTCATAAACAATTTTTTGTACAATACAAAGATTTATTGCTAAACTCAAGTTTATGAATGTTATTTTCATTGTTAGATCCATTAAAATTATTTTCTGTACTTTAAAAAAAAAAGTCTAGCTCCTGCTGTGTATCCTTTTCACCTTGATTTATAATATAAAAAACATTCTTTTGTCAATATTGTAAATTTTCGCGCTTTCTATACTTATTTGATTACTATTATTATTTTTTTTCTTTTCGCGATAAAATTTTGCTTTTACTGACTTAAATCATACATCCTTCACGTTGAGACTAATACTGTAGGTGGTCGCTGGACTAGAAAACCTACCGGTCCCTTCGCGACTTTCCTTTGCTTATTTACCAACTCACATATTATGTATGCTCATGAAATAATTCAATTCTCCAAATTCATTTTCCTTTACGTAATGAGTTGTTGGCCATAATTTTGTTTTTGAAGTTGTTGCTTTTTCATATTTTTTATTTATTATTATTTTTTTGTTGTTGGTAAATACCCCGTTTTTTAGCGTTTGCATAAAATAAAGCTGTTTGATTGATTGATTGATTGTGGAAATGGACACCAGTGGCGTATTCTCAGAGCGTTCAAGGTGTTCAGTGAACACCCTGACAATTACAAAAAAATACTTTTTCCAACTTTTTGTAATCTTTTTTATTTTTTGTAATTTTTGTAACAAACTTTTTCGTTCAGAAAGTAAATTTTATTACTTTCCCCTTTAAAATAATTCAATGGTAGCGATTTTTTTGCGATTACCACAAAAATTGATTTATTATTGGGATGAGTCAACCAGGGTGTTCACTAAACCCAGGTGAACACCTTGACTATAATAAACAATTCAAAAAACTGAAAAAAGAAAAAAAGCGATCAGCAGCATCCTAATGCACAGGTCTACGTCATTCAAGGTGTTCACTTTGAAAAGTGAACACCTTGAATAACATCATGTTATCATGTAGCTTCATTGCCTGATTGAAGCATGGGGATTGCTGAAGTTTGGCAATTGCCACTGGTTTTGCTAGGTTAATTAGTCTGAAAAGTTAATTCTGCTTGGCTTAGAAAGTGAGAGGATGAAATTGAAATCTTGCTAGGCAGTAGACGTTGTGCTTATGAGCTAAAGGCTAATGAGAAAGGCAGAAAAGTGTAGAACTGGTACCGATATAAGAATTGAAGCTAAACCAAAATAAAAAATATAGGAAGTGTCTATTTTGCCGTTAGCGGTAAGATACTGATTGGGTAATATTTTTAAAACCGGGTGTGGAAATGGATGCAAGCCTATCAACGGTCATGCGTATGATGTATACACACCGGTTAACCTACAAACCTAAATTTTTTGGCCAATCAGTGTTTTGGCGTTATTGGCAAAATAGACACTGTCCAGTGCCAAAAACATACGGAGCTTGTTTGAATTAAGCCGGGGTTAGGGTTTGGATTTAGGGGGTTAGGGTTTGGGGTTAAGGTTAGGCCCTAACTCCTACTAGTAACTCAGTAGCGGTCCTTGTGCTTAGTAGTAGTAGTAGTAGTAGTAGTATGTTTCATTCAACGACCATCAAACATAAAAAGTACATAAAAACAGTGCATATCACGACATACGGCCGAAAAAAAGGTAACAGTGACAGAACGTTAACCGTTAAAGCATGCAATATACAATCCTACAATGAATTTAAAAACTAAAAAAAAGCATGGTCGCTGCACCTAATTTTTTTTGTCATATATCTGCCAGTTATAAGGTGCGGCTTGATTCAAACAAGCTCCAAACATAATTGGTAAGAGTTACCGGTACCATAATCAGCAAAACATGGTTTACAGCATAGAACTGTAGGACCTAACCTAGTCAGCTTTAATATCATTTTTATAGGCAACCAGAGTACTGGTACAGTTGATTGATTGTTTCTTCATTTTTATCCTCCAGTTCTACAGCTATTAGCCTAGATACGGTACGATCATAAAAATAGGCAAATTGGAAACCTTGTCACTTGGTGTGGCCAGAGATGGGCAAGATCACGACTTCTGGTGATCTTGAAGATCACGATCACCAAAAATCGTGATCTTGAACATCAAAATCAGATCACCAAAGCAACGTGATCTTGAAGATCAAGATCGTGATCTTAAGATCAAGATCACTTTCAAGATCACTTATTATACAGCGTACTAAGTAGAGATTAGTTTACAACTAAACAATAGCTAATGTAATTACTATATGAATAAATAATAATGATATTGAAATGAAATATTAGGTTGTTTTTTAGTGCTGTTTAACTGCTACGGTTTTGTAGCGCGGTGGCTGATTTATAATAGGACTCACAACTTATCGTCTCTATTTCATTCTTCACACTAACCCTGGTGCTGAGCACTACGCTGGGTAGCTGTGAATACCATTCTTTTAGTTTTTGGTATGACTTGATCGAGTATCAAACCCAGTCTCCCAACTGCATAGCAAACGCTCGAACCACTTGGCCGAGCAGTTAACCAAAACAAAATGAAGCAGGTACAACATTTTTTTATTGTGCTATTATTCAAATTAACAGTGTCAGTTTGTTACCGGTACTTGCTCCAAGCTCTAACTTGTATCAATCAAACATAAAATCTAGCTTAGCGTCATTAAGATGCTTTTCTCTGCATTGTCCACAGACCATGCTTTGAGTTTGGACAGGATATGATTTTACAATTTATTTTGGAGATCAGAGGGCAGTAGCCTAATATGTGCGGAGTACACTCCTTTTTTTCCATTCCATTTATTGCTTGATAATATGAAACTGCGTAAAGATATGATAGCTCAGAACCTACTGCCCTTACCCTTAGTAGAAATGTTTACAAAAGACGGTGATCTTGATGTTGAAGATCAAGATCAAGATCACTTGAAATACGTGATCTTGAAGATCAAGATCAGATCACCAAATCAACGTGATCTTGAAGATCAAGATCAGATCACGATCTTGATCTTAAGATCACGATCTGATCTGGAAGATCAAGATCATGCCCATCTCTGGGTGTGGCAAATGGCAATAGCAGGCTAGTATGATTCAAGAGACTTGTAGCTATAAATTCTTCACTTGTGGCAAACAATATTTTCATGTAAGCAATCATGGTTGATAGGATACTTGTAATTTTTTTCTTTTATGACATTGGCTATTTTGCTGCATGTGGCAGGGGGTAATGTCTAGTATCAGTCCCTAGGATTAGGTTTGGTTAGGGTTAAATTTAGTTATGGTTCGGTTCAGTTACAACCGTAACCCTAATCCGAATCTAATCCTAACCAACCCTAACCAAACCTGGGGTCTGATAGATGTTACCCTGTGGCAAGATAAACCTAAATGTCATTTTGCCATGTTACGCCACGTAAGCCTATGATCAGACGATGAAACAAAATTGTAAAAACTTTTTGAATCCACAGCCTGAATCCCAAATGCAAACCCCAATTCCAAACCCAAATAGCCTAAAGAATTGGAAGTGGCTATTTTTACGGGCCGTGACATATTTTGTCTCTTTGGTTTATTTTTTTATTTCGTCACGCTCTTGTACAATTGGGAAGAGCGCGAGGGATAATAAAAAAAAACAACAAAGAGCTTATTTGTACAAGCCCATAGAAATAGTCCTTGCCAAAAAAATTACTTGCAAAAAAATCAAAAAAAAGGAATGAACCTTATATACCAAAATAACAACTGAATAAATAAGCTTCCTCAATGGCCTTAGTTACCTCTTCAGCAAAATCTTCTTGGTTCTCAAGCTTAGAGTTTTCAATGACAGTGATATTTTGAATTTTATGTAGTTTTAGTTTAGAATTGCTATTGTCAAAGTAGTTGGTTGTGGCATGCGTTGAATGTCTTGTTTAATGTTGTTTGCCACAGTGCCGGGTAATTTTTTTACAGCAATATTTATGCAACCCAAGATTTAAAACCTGATAGTAAAATTGAAATAAATGTATAGCTATATTCAAATACATATGTAAGCAGTGGTAGGATTAATTTTTTTCTCAGGCGGTTCCATAACCTACGATATTTTCAGTTATATTTATTTTATTTTCAGCTGGTTCTGTTTCAACTAATGGCACAAGTATAAACAGTAATGCTGGCCGGTTCGCTGATCTAGTAAAATTTTGTGAGACGATTCTATAGAACCAGTTGAATCCCACCATTGTATGTAAGTCTGAGTTGCAACGATGCTTAGTCTTGCTTTTTATCATTTTCAAATTTTTTGTATCTGCTTGTTACAAAGTTTGTCATTATTTTGCTTCTCTTGTACCATTTTTTTATGTCTTGCAGTTGCATAGAAGGTATGAGATGAGACACTAAATATTACTAGAAAATCTCAACTTTCCTCAGTTGTCAGTCTTGCGATAAAGTCACAAAGTCACTGCAGACTACAAGCCTGCCGTATTACCGCGAGGCCTGGTGACCGCGCCATGCGAATTATTTTAAAAGAATTTTCCTTTATGCAAGGTCTGGACATGATGTTGATCCGAAATGCTGTCTTTGTTAACTTTACTGATTATTCAGCGGCTTTTTTACAATCAAAGTTATCAGTAGTTGATGAATGTCTTTAAACTGAAAGCACAAGTAAACCTTTGATTGATTGATAATCAAATTGCTTTTCTTACACTGGTCATAAGAGCCATGGTGAAACCTAGCGGGTTTAATGCTCCAGAGACAGACGCTGTATATTCACTCGGACCTCTCATTGGTAATTTTGAAATAAATCAAGGGCTATTAAATTTTAAACATGAAGTTGATATACTTTTGTGTTGTGCATTGTTTGATATTGTACTACTCCAACCGTTGAATGACGAGCTTTTCATTTATTTTTTGAAAAACGATGCCTTAGTACAAAACGATTTGTGTTTACTGTTTAATATATGCTTGCTTTCACTCCTATTAATGGCATAAAAATCCAATGTGGTTACTAGTTGCCCCACAATTTGCAGTTGTATCGCCATATTATAAATCTTCATTAGTGATAGTCAATGGGGCAGCCAGCATTGCAGCGACGAACGGAGGGTCTGGGGGGCGGAGCCCCCCAGGGTATGATAGGTATTTTTAAATAGTGAACACCCAGCCAAAAAGGTCACCGTACGCCACTGATGGACATTGGGGGAAATGATGGGCATTTTGGGGAAATGGACAGTGGGGCAAATGGACACCGAAGTGAATGGGGACTTGGGACAAATTGGTTCTTGGGTAAATTAATATTTGGGTGAAAGGGGCACTAGGGCACTTGAGGTAACCTTTTAGGGCAATTTGGGTACCCCTTTCCCCCAAAAGTCCATTTTCTCAAGTGTCCATTTGCTTCGGTGCTCATTCGCAAAAATTTGGTAGAAACGAGTTCAGGGCATTTCGGATCATTTGGGGCACCTCTTTAGGGTACTTATGGTATTCCTTTCCCTCAAATGTCCGTTTGCTCCAAGTACCCATTTGCCCCCATGCTCATTTGCAAAAAATTTGTGAAAGTGGGCACAAAGCCCTTTGGGGTAGCCCTTTAGGGCACTTGGGGTACCTTTTTTTCCTTAAACTCCATTTGCCCCAAGTGCCTATTTGCTTCGGTGCCCATTTGCAAAAATTTGAGAAAAATGGGCACAGGGCATTTGGGGAACCCTTTCCACCAAAACTTCATTTGCTCCATTTACCCATTTGCTTTCGTGCCTATTTACAAAACTTTGAGGAAAATGGGCATAAGGCCTCTGGGGTACCCCTTTAGGGCACTTGGAGTACTCCTTTTTTCAATACGTCTATTTTCTCCAAGTGCCCATTTGCCCTCATGCCCATTCGCAAAAATTTGAAGAAAACTCTTGGAGGCACCCTTTTAAGGCACTTGGGGTACCCCTTTCCCCAAAGCTCCATTTGCCCCAAATACCCATCTGCTTCTGTGCCCATTTGCAAAAATTTGAGGAAAATGGGCATAAAGGCCTTGGGGTACTCTTTCAGGGCACTTAGGGCCCCCTATTTCCCGAAACGTTTGTTTGCCCCAAGTGCTCATTTGCCCCCACCCAGTAAACATGCATATATTGTGATAATACAGTTTTCGTATCAGCAAGTACTTGGTGTATCAGTATATTCTGACTGGTATCAATACTGTATCGTAGCAATATACTAATTTTGGCTCAGAACAAGACTAAATCTGCTGCAGTTGTTTTTACAAATTGTCCAAATATAAAAATGCGTTGCCATTTTTTTTTAATTGGAGTAATTTGCTGTGCATAGACTTGTATCTTCGGAGTATGTTTTCAGTATAAGGAATAAAATACATCTTTGCATATTTTTTGGGATATACGAACTATACAGTAACAATAACCTGTGTCTCAAGGTAAAACCGATACAGTCTTCACTTCTGTTTCTGCATAAAAATATCCAGCTCGTTGATGTGTTTTTGCGAATTGTTTAGTGTAAACTTGAAATTCGGATATTTTTACTGTATAGTTTCGATATCAGAAAAAGTACTCTTCTGCGAAGAATAACTTTCTTTTATTTTTGAGCAAAATATAGTCATAAGCTATCAGGAATCTTTTATCAAAATCAAATCAAATCTTGATTATACTCGCCGTATTACGCCGAAGCGTGTAACGAGTTGCGGGGCCCATCTCCGCGGCTTAGCGCCTGGGCAACACAGCACCGAAGAAACGTCGCAACGGTGGCGAGTCATTAGCGACACTGTGCAGATTTGACCGGCCCGGAAATCGAACCCCAGACCTCCTGCACCGATAGCGTGCGCTTAGCAACTGAGCTAACGGCCGGTCCGCAAAACAAAATACGGTCAGAAGACTTCATTTTTACTTATGCCTTTAATACTAAAAAAAGTGTAGCCCAACGTATTTTTGTGTATACAAACTATATATTAACCATACTGGTACCAGAACAGATTTATTTTTTGTCGCACTATAAACAACACGATTTGCATATAATAAATATACTACACAAGTTATTTACATCAATTTGCGACTAGGAAGCTGCGAAGGACCGTGAGGTCATCAAGTCAAGCAGCCACTCAATGTCGGTGTAATTTATATTGGTCATCAAGTGAGAGATGTTTAATTTGTCGATTAGTTTAATGACTTTGTTGAATTTGGGCGACCAAGGTAATCTTAGATGCGCAGCACCTTAGCCTGCAACTGCTATTGCCGAGTGCAGACCATCAGTAATTCACTCGAATCTATAGTTGCAAATAATCATTTTAGTAATTATCATAACTGGACAAGAGAAATTTTTTCAGTTGTATTTTGAAACGTTTGAATTCTAAAGATTTAATATCATTTGGAAAAGCATTCCATTTTTTGACTCCCTGATACTTAATGGATCTCTGTAATCTTGTAGTTGGGTACCGTGGAATATACAAGCGTAATTCATCAGTTGATTGTCTAGTGGTTCTTTGAGAGGCCTCACTGACTTTAGTGAAATAATTAAGGAATGGGGTTGGTGGCACTTGGTTTTGAAGACAGCAATATACAAATTTGGCAGTTTCATAGCAATACAAGTCATCTAGTTGCAGGACATCAAGGTTTTTGTAAAGCGGTATAGCGTTGTCACGGTAATGAGCGCCGGAGATAACCCTCAAGGCTTTATTTTGCAAGGTTTTTAACTTTGTTAAGAAGAATAAGTTGTCCCCCAAATTATTATACCATACGCAAGAAGCGGGTGGATCAGGGCATGGTATAGTTGTAGCAAGGTTTTTCGGGGAAGCACTTGTTTTAACTTACTTAATATCCCCACAGACCGTGCCACTTTGCCTTCCAGCACTCTAATTTGTTCTTTAAAGCAAAGCTTATTGTCAATGTAAACTCCTAAATATTTAGCATTGGTTACTATGTTCAAAAGCGTGTGATTTCTCATAACGTTATGACTAGTTGTAGTTGATAGAACTGAATTTATAGTCAATTTAGGTGGAATAATAACAGTGCAGGTTTTTGATAGATTTATTGTAAGTTTATTTACAGAACACCATGTATTTAGCTTTTCTAACTCATCAGTAATTTTATTTTGTAAAATTACCGGATTGGCGGCCGAAATCAATAGACAGATGTCATCGGCAAATAATCGAGGCGTACTCTTAATCGCATTATTTAGGTCATTTACATACATTAAAAATAAAAGTGGACCGACGGAGGATCCTTGGGGTTCCCCATAAGTTATGTCTTTAAGGTCCGATCGAAATTGGTTTACTGAAACGAATTGTTTTCTGTTAGTTAGGTAGGATAATATTAATGTATACGCCTTACTTAATTTCTTTATAAGGATACTGTGTAACACGGTGTCGAAAGCTTTTTTAAGATCAACAGATACAAGTGCCGTAAAATGATTGCGATTATTATGGTTGTAGGAGGAAGTTACTACATCTAACATAGCATGTACTGTAGAAACCTTACTTTGAAAACCATATTGGTTAGGGTGGATTATTTTGTGTTTTTTAATGAATTTTATGAACCGCACATACATGAGCTTTTCTATAATTTTCGAAAAACAAGTCAGTACAGATATGGGTCGATAATTAGTTGTTTCATCTTTTGCTCCATTTTTATATATGGGGGCAATTCTCGCAATTTTGCAACTGCGAGGAAACAATCCCTCGGTGAAAACATATTTAATTAATTGATGCAAATAGGGAGTAATTACATGTCGAGCAGCTTTTAGAAAAAAAGAACGTACGTTATCGTGTCCTACCGCTTTGTCCTTGAGGGCAATAATTCGATTAAACACTTCTGTCAGAGTCGGGGGGTCGAGATAGCAGGAGGAGATCACTTTTTTGTCAAAAAAATCTTCAGGTCTTTTATTAGGTACTTGTTCAATTTTTTCAGCGAGATTTTGGCCAACAGTACAGTAGAAGTTATTGAATTTGTTGGCTACAGTGGTTGGGTCTTCAGATGTTGTCATATTGTTAAGTCTTACACTAGAAAGAGCTTCGCGACTCGATTTGCTGGGCAACACGGATCGTATTATCTTCCAGGTCTCTCGTGAATTTTTTTTGTTCTTATCCAACTCTGTGTGAAAATACATTTGTTTCGACAAAGCTTTGATTTTAGTGAGTTTATTTGTATATTTGCGAAAGAACAGCTTTTGTATAGAGTTTCCGCTAATGAAGTGAGTTTTAAACATGGAGTTTTTTTTTTGATTGATAAAAGTATGCCTTTAGTAATCCATGGTTTCATTGCTAACCTGGCCTGTTTTCGGCTCATTCGTTTTTGTGGTGCATGTTTGTTAATCGTTGTAGAAATAATTTCTACAAATTGATCAAAAACCAAGTCAAAATTGTCGCAATTTAAGGGAAAGTTTATCCGAAATAGGCTTTCTAATTTACCAAACAAATCTTCATTGTAAACGTTATTATTAAATTTACTTTTGTCTCGGTACAGAGGCGCAGCAACTTGTTTACGAGATGCTTTAAACTTGCTTATTTTACACGCAACAACGTAATGGTCTGTCATCAAACTTCGGATGACGCGGGGAGTTACATGGTGATTTAAGTCATTTGTAATAATGTGATCTATGACGGTTGACGAGTTATTCGTGAAGCGTGTAGGTAGAGTAACAACAGATACTGCTCCACTACTGGATATTGCATTAGTATACGTTTTAGCTTGTGACGATTCAAATGCGCCTTTATTAATGCTTATGTTAATATCGCCAAGAATGTAGAAAGTGGAATTATCATTGGTTGATTTTTCTAGGCATTGTGAAAAATCTTCTACGAAAAGGTCTACGCTTTCTTGTGGATGCCTATATATAGTGCCAATTACAAATGTTTTACTGTCATTTTGATGTTGAACTTTTAGCCATATGGATTCAGAACCGTGAAGAGGGAAACTATTCATTTGGGCAAAACGTAGCCGAGCGGTTGTATAAACTGCCACTCCACCCGCTTGACCGTATTTTGGCTTAACGTGGACTAAATTATACCCCTCTATGTCAATATTTTGCAAAGGTTGGTCTACACGTGCTTCGGATAGTGATATAACGTCAGGCTTAAAGGGTAACGTAGATATGAAATATGCAAGTCGTTGATGTTTTTATTGAGAGATCGAATATTCAGGTGCATTAGAATCAGGGAGTCGATTTCATTTGCAAATACATTTCCATCTATTGTATCAACGTATTGGCATGCGCTAATGTTGCTTGTAAGTTCATAAAAAATTTGGTCGCACAATTCATTGGGTTCATCACTGGGGGTCAGCTGCTTGACTCGTACTCAGGGATCCCGACAGCTCTCCATCACACGATGATTCAAGCACCATAAATGACAGCAAAGTTTCAGAAAACAAACAAAACAAAAACAAAACAGCTAAATTATTCTCTGGACAATAAACGAAAGGTCGCAACTAGATTGACTGCCTTTGCAAAATAAAAGGTTACCGCGGCAGCATCCAGAAGTGCCTGTGTCAATAAGTTATTGTAAAAGCGCACAGTGCTTTTAGTACAGTAAGGAGTTTACATCACCACGCGTTACCTGCTGCGTCACGATGAGTAGTTAGCTAGCAAATCACTATACAACATGTCACTATAAAATTACGAGAGTTTTGTATTTTTCTTTTGTTTTGGGGTAAAAGTAAACTCATTTTTCGATATTTCTTCGAAAATTGTTTTGTGCGTATGAAGCCAATCGTTTTGATTGGATTGTCTATTTTCGGTATGAAAATCAATACTTTTTTGCGAGGTATTTCCGTTTATATGTAGAGCTTGTAGCTTATTCGTGGTAAATCTTCAAAAACGACGTGCATTCTAAAAGAATTAATGAGTATTACACCTAATTTTTATCAGGTAGCCAAACAACACAAATGCTTTTGCTCTTGGATTTGAGATGTTTCGATTGTTTCCGTTAGTGATGCTGACACGATTCAGTGATTGCTTTATTGATTTAGTTTTAAATCGATTATTTATGCATTAGCTACATTGTTTTGGTTCAATTTGGTGTGATTTTGGAACGATCGAATATCACGAAATGTCTTGTTATCCTAATATTTTAAAAAGATTTTTGTAATTTTGAAATAATAATTGGCAATCCTAAACTTACTATCACGTGATAGCCATTAACGAACTCACTCACGCGGTAAAAAAGACACGAGAAGAAGTTTCGACCACGAGGTTCATGGTGGAAAGCGTTGTGTTGTTGTTGGCGCAATAAGTTATTGCGAAACCTCGGTAAAGTGTGGTTAGTGATACGTGATACATAAAAGATGATTTTGCCCTTATGAATAGTTACATATAAGAGTCAATTGAAGGTTCGCGGTATAGCCTAGCCCAGCTCATAGCTTTTCTTGTGAGAAAACACGGGGACAGACTGAAGAGGAAAGTCATCCTAGACATGATTTAACTTCTGTTAGTCTATTCTGTATGATCATGAAAAAAAAATAGGGGTAATGTCTAGTATCAGCCCCCACGTTTTTTCTGTATGCCAACCTTAACCTGATCCTAACCAAATCTTAACCCTTACTGAACCTCATCCTAACCAAACCTAACCCTAACCGAACCTGGGGACTGATACTAGACGCTACCTGAAAATGGTTGAACAAAGTCACAGAAGTCTGTGTACAAAGTACTGGTAGATAGTCTCTTGCAGGCTAGCATTACAGATTAATTGCGCTTGAGTTCACCGTCAACAGCATTGCTTACCATACCAGTAGCCTGCATTATCGGTACGAGGCAGCTTTTTTAGCTGATTATAAGAACTCATTTGCTGTTTGTAATAACTTAGTTGTGCTTCACAAGCAGGGCCGGTGCTAGAAGCTGCGGGGCCCAATTAGAAATCTGATGGCGGGGCCCTATTTTCTATAGTAAAATGTATGGATGTTTATATTAAAAAAATACATATAGGGCTACATACAAGTCAAAAAAGATACTGGTAGACATTTAATACTTGCTGTAAAACAGTTTAAGATAATTTCGATGCTTTTATTCAGAGCCGGCGCCATAAAAGCCGACTTGGGGAAAGGGTCAAATATTGGATCAATTTTGTAAATTACAAAAACGTTTCGTGCTACAGTCTACTTCATCAACGAGAACTTTACAGCGAGCAGACATTGATCTGAACTCTAAGATGCGGTTGCACATGAGATAGCTGTGCAAGCGTTGTGTCACTGTGTCCTGTCGTTTAACGAGTTCGAAGACAAAAAAAAAAAGCAGTGGAAGACGCTTCGTTTCTAGTTGTGTTGCTAACAAACGCAATTTCCATATGTATTGCAAACAATGGGCTAAGCTCAGCCGAAGCTGTTTCAACAAAACATAGAAAGTAACAATTATGCTCAAGAGCAGCTGTCTTCAAAAAAGCAAGTTTGTTGATTGGGGGGGGGGGGGGGGCAGTCAGGGCCGTTGAGAGGGGGGTCCAGGGGGTACCTTTGGTACCGGGCCCGAAATTTTTGAGGAGCTCGGAATTTTTAAGGGGCCCGAAATTTTGAGAATGCCGCGCGTAAAAAGTTTGAAACAGCAACTCTGGACCGGTTAAAGACAGACAAATTCACCCCTCGCCACCAACTATCGGTAATACCACTCACAGCTAAGATACTAATCTCTTCCCCCCAGTCAGCGCCAGATTTTCTTAGAGATGTTCTTTTTATATAATTTAAAAAATTAGAATAATGAAAAAATCAGCCAGTGCCTGTTCGTTTTCATCCTAACCGCCCCCCTTTTCTTTTACAGTTCCACAAATTCCGTTTTTTGTTTAATTATTTTTGCTTCAATTGCTTCCACTTATAGGAGTAAAGTTAGTTTCTTGGTCTGTACTGTAGTTACTGCAGAATTTAGAAAATATTTTGCATGCGTTGTTGAAGATTATACAACACACCTACACGTCATCCCATCAAATGCGTCAAAACTAATAAAATTGCAGTCTCCTTTGATTCACTTTAGCCAAGCTTCTGCTTTCAGACGAGTAGGATATTAAAACATTTTTGTATTGTCTGACACTATAATAGTGACTGCACTCGCTGCAGGGATCAGTAGCCTATACTGTAGGTTCTTTTTCGATAAAGTGTGCTGAAACGAGTGTTTTTTATGGGAAAACCGTAAAAACCCGTTGGTGGCTAGGGGATATGCCCCCAGACCCCCTTATCCTTTGGCAGCTGGGAGCTTCGCTCCCAAAACCCAAACTATGCCCCCCTTGCTAAATCGTGGGGGCCCCACTAATTGCGCATAATGTCTGTAATTAAGAAGCGGGCGGGGGCATTAAAATAAATTTTGATTTCTTATCCAAAAATTTGGGGTATCGCGACAAATTTTGGTATCCTTTCCTAGCTTCTCTTTTTTCGTGATGTTACGCAATGCTAAATACGGCTTTTACAAAGGTTGCGATCAGTAGGCTATATTTGTTTAAGTTGTTACTCGAGCCCATCCAAATTTTTTGGCTGCACGACGCTTCTGGTTATAGTTCGATGTTTTTGCAGATCAACAGTGGTTACTAAAGGCCTAATATATTGCTGCGTTGAGAATCACCAGTAGCTGAATGGTAGCCTTGGTAGGCCTGTATTTCAACTAACATAGCTAGACAATAAGCACCACCTTGTCAAGAGTTTTATTGGACATTTTTTGGATGTTAATCGATTTCGATATAACAAAGTGCCTCTTCTGGCAAATCAATAATCATCTCTTTTATCATTTTGGCGAAACATTCATTCTTTTTGCCTCTTCACGGGGGCCCGGATTTAATTTTGATACCGGGCCCGGGCTTGGCTCTCAACGGCTCTGGGGTCAGTCCCACTCCTTTGCGTCCCCCAGCTTTGTATGTATTACTTTTAACATGAAGAAAGGCAAATTAGGCAATTTTAAATTTCAGACCGGGCATTGCGGCAGTAGCCTATCTTGAAAAGTTCTGCCACAACGCAATAATTTTCGATGCATTTTTTTTTAATTTGGAACTCCTTCAAATAGGCATGTATACGCCTTAAGTACCGTTATCGCAAATGTGCCTACGAAAAAGCTTCATATTTGGTGAAGATGTCGAATTGAAGGCAAAAAATAAACAAAAATTACCCTAAAAAGTTTTCAAAAAGCACCAAAATTGCAATTACTGCATAAAATTTAAAAATTTTCCGGGATGCATACGCCCTGACTTTTAGAGCCGTTTTTTTTTTCATAAATTGCTTCAAATTAACTCGATGTGCTGTTTTCACCGTACCATTGACTTTGTTGCTATGAATCTTCAGGGTTTCTCAAAGCTTTTGGTTTTATTAAATAGTGTACATTCGACAACTTAACTCACGCGTCAATTGCTTTCAGTGGAGAGCATGCTTCCCTAAATAGACGTTAAAAAGCTACTGCTGAAAATAAAATGAACCCGCCACTCGTTACACGCTTCGGCGTAATACCGCGAGTGTAATGAAGATTTAATTTATAATACAGAAAAAGAACCCCACTTGCACGGG